>PVIH01006795.1:0-41032 GCA_004025045.1 Sigmodon hispidus | reverse complement strand
ACTAAGGGCTTATCTATCTTGTTAACTTTCTCAAAGAACCAACTCTTAGATTTGTTGATTCTTTGTATTGTTCTTTTTGTTTCAATTGTATTGATTTCAGCTCTAAGTTTGGTTATTTCCTGCCGTCTACTCCTTCTAGGTGAGTTTGCTTCTAATTGTTCTCAGGCTTTCAGCTGCGCTGTTAGGTCTCTAGTGTGGGATTTCTCAAGGTTTTTCATATGGGCATCTAGCGCTATGAATTTTCCTCTTAAGACTGCTTTCATTGTGTCCCACAAGTTTGGATATGTTGTAGATTCATTTTCATTGAATTCCAGGAAGACTTTGATTTCTTTCTTAATTTCTTTCTTGACCCAGAGATGGTTCAGCTGAGTGATGTTTATTTTCCATGAGTTGGTAGACTTTCTTTGGGTTTTGATGTTGTTGAACTCTAACTTTAGGCCCTGGTGGTCTGATATGTTACAAGGGATTATTTCCATTTTTTTGTATCTGCTGATATTTGCTTTATGACCAATTATGTGATCAGTTTCGGAGAAAGTTCCATGAGGAGCTGAGAAATATGTATATTCCTTTGCCTTTGGGTGGAAGGTTCTGTAAATATCTATAAAATCCATTTGCATCATAACCTCTTTTGACTCCTTATTTCTCTGTTTAGGCTCTGTCTGATTGATCTATCCAGGGTTGAAAGTGGGGTATTGAAGTCTCCCACTATTAGGGTGTGAGAATTGATGTGGGATTCGAACTTTAGCAGTGTTTCTTTTACATAAGTAGGTGCCCCTATATTAGGGGCATAAATATTTGAGATTGAAATCTCCTCTTGACCAATTTTTCCTGTGATGAATAAGTAGTGACCATCTTGGTCCCTTTTAATTGCTTTTAGCTTAAAGTCTACTTAGTTAGATAATAGGATTGCAACCCCTGCTTGTTTCTTAGGACCATTTGACTGGAAAATCTTTTCCCAACCCTTTATTCTAAGCCTGTGTCTGTCTTTGCAGTTGAGGTGTGTTTCTTGTAGGCAACAGAAGGATGGCTTCTGTTGTTGTATCCATCTTGTTAGTGTGTGAGGCTTTATAGGAGATTTGAGACCATTGATATTAAGGGAAATTAGTGACCATTGATTCATATTTCCTGCCATTTTTGGTGCGAACTTGTTTGTATTTCCTTTCTTTAGGGTATTCTTCTGTGGGCTTATTGGTTGTTTGTGATTTCGTGGGTGTATCTGGGGTCTTTAGGTTGGAGTTTTCCCTCTAATACTCTCTGTAGTGCTGTATTGGTAGATAGATATTCTTTCAGTCTTTGTCCTGAAATACCTTGTTTACTCCCTCTATGGTAATTGATAATTTTGCAGGGTATAGTATTCTAGTTTGGCAGCCATGCTGTTTTAGCATCTCTATAACTTCTGACCAAGCCCATCTAGCTTTCATCGTTTCCATTGAATAGTCAGGCATTATTCAGATTGGTCTGCCTTTTATATGTGAGTTGGCCCTTTTCTTTTGCAGCTCTTAAAATTTTTTCTTTGTTCTGTATGTTATGTGGCTTGATTATAATGTGACACACTGTCTTTTTTGGGGGATCATATCTGTTTTGTTGTCTGTAAGCTTCTTGTATCTTTATAGGCATTTCCTTCTTCAGGTTAGGAAAGTTTTCTTCTATGATTTTATTGAAAACATTATCTGTGCCTTTGAGCTGGTATTCTTCTCCTTCTTCTCTTCCTATTATTCTCAATTTAGTTCTTTTCATGGTGTCCCAGATTTCCTGAACATTTTGAGTTATGACTTTTTTAGTTTTACTATTTTCTTTGACTGATATATCTATTTGAGCTACTGAGTCTTCCACTTCAGAGATTCTATCTTCCATCTCTTGAACTTTGTTTGGTATGCTTTTATCTGTGTGTCCAGCTTTTTTCTTCAGGTTTTCTATTTTCATCTTTGCCTCATTTTGTGCCTTTTTTATTGCTTCTATTTCAGCTTTTATTTCAGCTTTTAGTTCCTGGCATGTTTCTTTCATAGATTTGTTCATCTCTTCCAATTTTTTGTTTGTATTTTCTTCTATTTCTTTAAGCCTTTTTTTCATATATTCTTTGAGAGCTTCGATGATCCTCAAAAAGGAATTTTTGGTGTTGCTTCCTTCTGTTTCCCCTTCATTGCTCAGTTCAGGTCTTGTATTTGTAAGATTGCCACTCTCTTCTGGAGTTACCATGTTGTTCTTTGTATTATTATGTAATTTTTTGCACTGATGTTTGCCCATGGCTTCAGTGGTTCATGATTAGATGGCTCCTGGACAGTTGTGGCACTCGGGTTTGTGTGCCTCCTGTCACCTCTCTGAGCAGGGTTGAATCTACCTTTTAGGGACCCCTGTAGTTGTCTGTTCACTCAGTTCGATGTGGCAGTGGGTAGCCGTGCAAATTCCCTCAGCAGCAGCTATGGATATGGTGACAGGAAGAGTTTATCTGCCCATGTGCCAGAGTGAGCTGGGACTCTGCAGACAGCACTTGGTCCAGGAAGTGGAACCGAAACTGATGGGAGCTCAATTCTCCCTCCCTGGCTGGGATATAGGCGCTTGGGCCTGGTGACCCCTCCTCACCTCTGGGCAGGGTCTGAGTCTGTACTTCAGAGACCCCTGTAGTTGTCTGTTCCCTCAGTTCGAGGTGGTGGTGGGTAGCCATGCAAAATCCCTCAGCAGAAGCTGTGGGTATGGTGACAGGCAGAGTTTATCTGCCCCCGCTCCAGAGTGTGCTAGGACTCTACAGACAGTACTTGGTCCCTTGTCTTCACTTTTCAACCAAGATAAAATGTAGATCTGTACTAATCAAATTACATTAGCTTCACCATTTATATCTATTCATATTTTCTTCCAATCAAGTTAATAAAATGAGACACTGTGGATATAGTCCTGGTGTTTCACCACCTTGTGTTTTACCTGAGAAATTCAGGAAATGTGTATCAGTTACAAACTTTAAACCTGTCTCTCCTTTAACAGCATGTGGTCAAATTTAGGATAAAAGTACCTTCTACATAAAGTTTGTTACTACCTGATAAGGTAAAGACTAGGTATTTGACTAAGTGATCCTGCAGCACTTTCTATGCATATTTCAAAGGTTCTATCATTAGTTCCTAAAGATTCAGTATGGGGATGAAAGGATAAATTAAACAATTAAGTGATTAAATCCTTAATGCAAATTGGACTATCAGCTCCCATTTTGAGTAACAGCTAGCTCTTAGCTTATTTGAGTAATAGGAGCAGAAGCAATCTAGTGTTATTCTCCTTGGAAAATCAGGTGTCTATGCTGTCTATATGAGTATGTGCCACAGGACACAAATGTCCTAAAGTCCAATCTTACCTTTTTCTGCTTGACCTTGTTGGTATAAATCTGAACCCAAAAAAACAAATGTGTGTTCACTGTGTTCATTAGGTTTGTTTTCCTCATCCTAACACCTTTTGGGCATCATTTTACATTCCAGGATATAGCTTGATTCCCATCATACTGGGGAAACTCGGTACATTTCTGTTCCTTGACTCTTTATACTCAAAGAGGGAACTGTCTTCTCTGAGTACTCACTGCCAGATACTGAGGCAAGAGAGTAAATGTGGTTATGATGCTTTAGGTTCCTTGAGATGCTCATTATTATTTCAAAGTTAAGTTTGTACATCACATTCTCTAATTCTCAAGACAATGACTTTGTTTTCTGTTCTAAATGTTGCCCATTAGCCAGTGGCTTGCACTGTCATAAAAATGCACATTGTCAGTAGCCATTGTCCTACTCCAGCTTCAATTGGTGTCAGGGTACTTCTGCAATCCCTTATGATCAATGTTCTATAGCTTTTATAGACATTCTTCCTCTGCATAAATATTTCCTGATCTGCTCCTCAGCTTTGCCCTGGAGGTCTATAACCATTTCCTAAAATGGCTTTAAAAAAATAAAAGTATTTCTTTCAACTCTATTAAAATGTCTCTGCAGCAAATGATAGGAGGCAAGCATTATTTTCTGTTGTCATTATTTCTTCCAATCTGTTATGCACATGTGCATATACTTACACCCCAGATACTACCTTCTGTATCAGCAGCCTCTTGACAATGCAATGTGATACATATGTGATATGTTTTCAGTGAAATGGGAAAAATACAGTTCTTTTTATTTAGATGACTATGTTCTGAGCATTTACTGACATTTCTTTCCATTAGATTTTTGGTTTTAGTTTTAGTTTTATAAGGTGTAGACTCACAAATATGTATGCACTGTTTTCATTTGTATACATCTTGGAACAGTAATAGTCATTTCTTTCCTAGCCAGTTTTACTGCTTGACAATAAATCTTAATTCAAGACTGTTGAAGGGAGAAAAAAGAGAGAGAATTAAAATGAGCAGTTCAATGAGTATTCAAGTTTTTCTTTTTTACAGATTAGCTCATTTTTTACCCAATTTTAAACAGTTTTAGATTTTTTTTATAACAATAATAGTTATAAACAATTAGACTGTTGTCACTGAATTCTATACTATATAGCTTTGTAGTAGCTGCTGACATGAAACAGTTAGTTGCACAAAGTAGCAGAATACACAGTTTAGCCATAACTTAGGAAGCTTTATGTTTTACACTCTGTATGCATTTTCTTTGCTAACACAGTAACATCTTCATCTTAGACTTCATATTGCAAATGAGAAAATGGAGTTTCAAAAGGTAAAGAAACAGGCTAGTTAGTTTGGATATCTATTTATAATCATAATTCTTATTATACTTTAGGTATTTACTCAATCTACATATATTTAACAAATGCAAAAGAATAAAAGATGAATGAACATAGCAGTTTTTAATAAGAAATTTATAATTTCACAATTATAAATAAAAAATTCTAAGCTTGCTTAAAGAATTGACAAGTTTAGAAAGGATGCTAATATTGAGAAATAGTAAGTTGCACTAAAGTTAGTAGATGAGAAAAAAATAATAAAATAGGAATAAGAACAATTTTTATCCATGACTATCTTAGATGATTAATTTTCTATTAGTTTGACATAGAAGATTTTGTTTAGAGTTTACAGTTTCAAAGGCTTATAATCTATGACCATCATGGTGAAAACATGGCAACAGACAGGCAAGCATGGTGTTAGAATAGTAGCTATAGTAGTAAAAGTATGAGGCAGAGAAAGAGAAAAGAGGCCTAGGGGAAGGCACTACTAATGTCTAAATATTTTAAAGCCTCTAAGTCTGTTCCCAGTGAAATATGTCATCCAACAAAGTCATACCTTCTCATCTTTCCAAAACAGTTCCCCCAGCTGGGAGTCAATAACTCAAACATACGTGTCTATGAAGGTGCACTAAACTCATCAGAATGAGCTCACCATAAACTAAGAATTGCACAGTGAAAATAATAACCCTATCATGGGATAGACTGATCATATTCAGACCAGCTTCAGCTTCTGATATTGAAATATTTTCCAAACCCATGTATCTTTACATCTTTTTTCATATTTATAGTCTCTTTCCTGTTTGAAACCTAATAAAGAATATAGACTTTACATTAAAATTTGAAATATGTAGGCTATTAAAAGGAACACTAGAAGTATTGGTTTTTTTTTTTTTTTTTTTTAGCTATTAACTCTGAGAATTCCATACAATGTGTTTTGATGATATTCACATGTTGTAGAAAGTTTTCCCGGGACCCATTTGGGCCCGAGGGTTTTGTAACCTGGCCCATGGCAGCTTTTGTCCCCTAAAGAAATGAATCAGATGCTTATATTACTTCATACTGTTTGGCCCATGTCTTAAGCACATTACTAGCTAGCTCTTTCATCTTAAATCAACCCATTTCTACTATTCTACCCACCACGTGGCCCACCATGGCTCACCTGTATTTCTTACATGTCTGTCTTCTTCAGGGGCCAGATGGAGACTGAGTAACTCCACCTTTCTCCTCCTACCTGCCCTCTGATTCTCCACCCACTTCTATGGTGTTCTACATAGTCCAAACCAGTTACTTTATTTACATCATACAAAGAACATTTCTACCACATTTCTTCTTTTCTGTCTAGTTAAAGAGGAAGGTTTCAATTTCCATATAGCAAAATTACAACAGAACAGCTCTCAAGCAGGAATTACAGTCACAATACCTAGTCTATTTGTATTCATAAAATTAAAGAGAATAATCCATTATCTACCTTATCATTGTGAGTCTAAAGTTTCATATCTAATATACCTTTTAAACCAAAAATAACTATACCTATAATTATTAAACCTTCAACCACATCAAAGAC
The DNA here is from genome assembly GCA_004025045.1 of Sigmodon hispidus. NCBI lineage: Eukaryota > Metazoa > Chordata > Mammalia > Rodentia > Cricetidae > Sigmodon > Sigmodon hispidus. The sequence continues at coordinate 34,788 of PVIH01006795.1, read as the reverse complement.
CACAGAAGGATATAATATTATCCTAATAAACAGGAAGTGCAAGCAACTTACAAAGTCTAGAAAATGACAGAGATGATGCTTGCCTGCCTGGAAAGTCACCCAATGTTCTTTTGTAACTTTGGGACATCTATCTTCAGCCTATAGGCCCCAAGTCTCTGGCATACTTTTCAGTGATGCAAGAAATCTGACACAGTCCATCAGTCGCTTCTCCTTGTGTCCAGAAGGATGCCTGTCAATGTTTTCTGCAAAGCAGGAACCTGAAGGACCATCTTGGCTTGTTTTGTCAATGTTCAGAAGTCACTTTCCTATGGAACCTCCATGTCCAGCTTATACAGCATACTATCAAGCAGTCAATACCAGAATAGTTTCTTGTCCAGTGGCTAACTGTTGCCACAAAGTAAATTCCACATGAAGTTTCTTCAATGCCCATCATTTTCCTGAAATACATTGGTGCTGCCAGGAGCAGACCTGTCTCACTGTCCATAAAAGTCTAAGTTCTTAAAATAATTTAAATGCCATATTCTGCATGTCTTTGAAGTGTTTGAAGACTACCTATCTAATTGAAATATATCTTTGTATACCTACAAAAACCTAACTAACACGACTATAAGTTTGGTTATCATAGATGTCTATTAATCTGCATTTCTCAATTACACATTACAATTTTAAATGAGTTACATCAGCATCACACCTTAATCAACAGTAGAAAAATACATACAGTATAACAAAATTGACCTTAAGTTAATATCAATAAACCAAAATCCACTTATTTTTTCTAATCATTCCTATATCATATCCTCCTCCCCCCCTTTTTTTAAGATTGACTATGACCATTAACCATTTATAATGAAAACAAACATTAATAAGTAATATTTTGGGGAAATTGGATATAGCTTTCTTTCTTTTACTACTTCCTGCTGTCAATGGACGATGACGATCTCATGGGGTTTTGAAGCTGGATCATCTCACCTGGACATCTTGGAAGCTGATCTTCCCATCAAAGAATTTCAGGTGGCCTTGGCAAATGGAACCACATTTGCCTAAAACCAATCCACAGGTTTTGATCTTCTGTGGAGACAAAAGTAGGAACTCTTTTCCCAAGTAGCATATTCTTATAAACAGATTTCAAAGTCAAGATATCCTTAAAGTATATGTATTTGTTTAACTTAGCAGCCTTAGCAATCAATTGTCTCTCTGCAATTAGCTCATTAAATTTAAAAAATTAAAAGAACACACAACAAACATATTCCAGACTCTTTGTTTTTTTGACATCTTTACGTGGCCTTTTTTTTTAATCTTTCCTTCTATTTCTCTTTCTTAAAGGATTTTCTTTACCCTTTTTTTTCTTTCTCTTTCTGAAAGTTATGCATATTTTACATACATTTTGCCCCATTTAGAGGTTTGGTGAGTCTAAATCTGTCTTATTGAGAATCCTTAATCATTTTCTAACCCAAAGAGCTTTTAAAATGTCGGTATCACTTTAATTGCTGACTCTGCCCCTTTTGATGGTGTTTCAATATGGCAGAGGAGCCCGCAAATCTCTGCCGCTGCTGGCAACCAAAGCAGACTCAGGAAATGCTGCTACCAGAAAAAACATTTTTAACTCTGTTTCCTTTCTGTTCAGTATAAGCAGAAACCTTAAATCAATCACACTTATGCCAAGCCTTCTGTGAAACGTATGAGTTTAAGCTGTGTGTCATGGATGCACCATTTTTAAATTCCAACCTGAACACCACTCTGTCTTGGTACCATAAATCATTTCAAATAGTAGTTCAGAAAACCGCTTTTGGTTCTGTTTCAGTGATCTAGAACACCTTTTAAGCTTTTTAAACTTTCTCAGGCTTTATGTGGCTGTTTGGCCACATTGGTGCCATATGCTGTAGAAAGTTTTCCCTGGACCCATTTGGGCCCGGGGGTTTTGTAACCTGGCCCATGGTGTCTTTTGTCCTCCAAAGAAATGAATCAGATGCTTATATTACTTCATACTGTTTGTCCCATGTCTTAAGCACATTACTAGCTAGCTCTTTCATCTTAATTTGACCCTTTTCTACTATTCTACCCACCACGTGGCCTGCCATGGCTCACCTGTATTTCTTACATGTTTGTCTTCTTCTGGGGCCAGAGGGAGACTGAGTAACTCTACCCTTCTCCTCCTACCTGCCCTCTGATTCTCCACCCACTTCTATGGTGCTCTATATAGGCCAAACCAGTTACTTTGTATTTACATTATACAAAGAACATTTCCACCACATTCACACTTCCTCTCTTCCTAGATCCATAGTCCCTTCCCTATTCACCCCAATTTGTGTCGATAAAAAATAAGAACACATGACCCAGTCTTGATTTGGAGTGAGGAAAACAGATCTACCTAGAGTAGATGCTAAACTAAGCTATCTTGGGAACTTGGGACCTAGCTGGGAGGAGATAAAGTGATGGGGGGAAGAGAGAGTTACTGGGAAGTGTGGGAGGGGAAGGGAGTTTGAACAAAAGGATATATGGATAAAAAATAAGACTTTATTCATAATAAAAAAAGAAAGAAAATAAGAACATTTTTTCCTGCCCAAATATAACTGAATGCATAAGTTTTCACAGAATGTTATAGACTTAAATTAACTACACTCTTAGTGAAGGGTCACTCTCCCTCCCCTAACAATAAAAATTGTCAGTAGTTAGCTCTAATGTTAGGTATGGGTTTAATGCTATATCCTTCTCTCCATGTTAGAATTTTGTCTGTCAAGGATTTGCACAGGTTTTGTGCATTACATCACAACCACTGTGACCTTATTAGTATAGTTGCCTTGCTGTGTTCTCTCTCACACTGTATCTTATTTTTTTCCACAGTCTCTTCCACAATAATATCTGAAACTTAACATGAGAAGAAAGTAAAATACACATGTTCCTTTAGGACTGAGCATTCTGTAGTCTTTTGTTTTCAGTGACTTGGTCAATTATAGATTTCTGAGTTAAGTATCAGCTACTGCAAATAAAAGCTTCTTTAGTTAGGGTTGAGACATGTATTAATCTATGATTATAAGAATAAATCATGATGAGTTAGTTTTATTCTATGTCTATTTAGCAGTATAAGAGTAGTGGTTTCTCCCCTTTGGTCTATGATCTTTCTAGCCACATTTTTTTTTACCTGATAATCACACCAAATGTGGATTTTACCATATGGAGTAGTACTTTAATCCAGTAAAAAAGAATAGTTTGTTAATCTTATGGTATCCACATCACTCTTGCCCCATGTGCATATCTTTCAAGGCCAGTCATTGTCATAAATTTCAAGGTTTACAACTTTTTAAGAATGATTATTCTGTTTTTCCTCAAGTAGCAAAGCTATCATATTCAAGCACTATGAGAACTGAGGATGATGTTTCCAAGTCAGAAGTAGACTTGATTCCTCAATGTTTTATGATGCAAGCATTTGGCATCTTCAGTAATTACCTTATAGTTGAGTTCTGGAGCATGGCCTAGAGCATTGGTAACAGCCTGTACTGTTTTGTAGTCTATTAAACTTCACTTGTCTATATTTCAGAAGAAATAAATCATTTCTTGCACTAGATTTTATTTATTGCCCTATAATCTCTAGTTGATGCATTATTATATTAAATGGATTTAATACATTTTAACTACTCACATACATAAAAATACACATACTTGCATACATGTGCACCTGTGCACATAAATGATTCTGCAACAGCAGGCAAGTTTCTATATGACATTTTCAAAAGGTCTTTAACGTCATATATTCCTTCACATATAAGAAATATTGTTAGTTTATAAAAAATATTTAAATTATTTTTAAGCATTCTATATATAAGCATAGAGTAAAATGATGCTGAGAAAACAGGATTTCAACATACAGAAAAATTAAAGCAAAGCCTTAAATGTGTTTTAAGACTGAGTATAGGTAATTTCAAAATCAAATAAACCTCTAGGCTGATAATTTATTTTCTTTAGATATTCAATGCAATAAGTTAAAAATTAAATAAGAAGCTCATATTGAAAAGAAACAAAAAGAACATAAAATGCTGCCTACTTTGAAAGGATAATAAAATCATGTCTAATAGTTAACATTCAAAGGAGGCTTTGGAAAAGCTACCACAATTTTTAGATCGGCTCTTAAAAACAAGCTGGAAGAAATAAGCTTATGAAATAATTTTTCTGCAAGTGTGAATTGATAATAGTTGTTAACAAGAAAACAAAGACCTCATGACTTATGCTGTAGAGTTATTCCTGTGCATTTCTCTAGAGAACATCATAGTGAAGTATGTGCTAGCAAGAATGCAGAGAGAATCCCTGAGTGAGAATATAGGCAACTAAACAGCAGGGTCAGAAAATGCTGGATTTCCATGGAGTTTGTGGTGCCTTTGCTATGTTTCAAGATACACAGGACTCTACGTTAGTTTAAGTAACTCCCACTAAGAGATGACTGTCAATAAAATGATATAGTCAAAATGATTTTATTTTTCCCAAGTGTATGCCTGTGAACCTACTTCAGGATGGAAGCCATGTTAACTTCCTAACTGAATAGTTTAAGTCAAAGCTATTGATTACAAAGTGCTTAATAATTATGTATTTGATTTTTTTATTCTGATTTAGTCCTGACCCTTGACTGTTTTGCCAGTTACAGTTTTTGTACAGGTTTTATGCTCAACCGAAGTTTGTATTAAGATCTCTGTTTGTAACTTCACACAATTTCTCAAACCCATATACCACACTAAACTTTTTTTGTAATAAAATTTCTCAAAATAGAAGCTCTCTGAACCTAGGCTTCCCTCATGTCAGAATAACATCAGCATTCCTACAGATTCCACTTGCAAGTTTTATTACATTAAAAGTGATAATTGTCCGTTAGGAAGTTTTATGTACTGTTGTTAACCTCAATGGCATAATGGCACCATCTACTGCTATCATCCACTCAAGAACCAATTTCAAGCCTGCTATATCCATTCTGTCTATATAAGGTCTACTCTATTTTATTATTCCTTGTAAGTTTTTTTATACTTGCCCTACAATTCCAAAAATATTACAATTCTGAGCGAACTATACAGGAGTTAAAATAACCTTCTCAGTGTCACATAGTTTCTTGTTGGACAAATTCATGCTATAATATCTCCCAGAATCCACCTCAATGCTTTCCCTGCAATATGATTTAAAACCTCAAATAGGGTTTATTAGTCATGGAGATTGCAGAGACTTGGTACTGTTAGTTTTCTAACTGGAAATAAATTCTAACGCCATCAGAAAATAATTTTAATAAATCATTCCACATGAAGGTCTTCCTACATGAAAATTAAAATTAGCAGTAAAGAAAAGAGGTGACATGCTCTGATCTCTTTACATTGATTTCATGATGGTGTACCTAAATTTCAACAACTATAATAAAACACACTTTCCATATTAGGGGCATAGGACAGATTAATCATTTTTAAGCAAGTATATTTCTCATGTATTTGTTAAAATGTTTGTTATCTTCTTCCCAAATGTTGTTCTGATGTGAGGGTAGCACAATCATTTGAAATGATATATGTTATTAATACTAGCTTCATTTTATTTAATAATTTCTCATCTTAATACATTATAAAAACACCAAATTGATCAAGCTCATGATAACAATAAATTTCAATAAATATCAATGACACTTAGACCTTATGTAGACATTCATAAAATTATTATTTTTGCTTCAATGGGAAAATTTAACAGCACAGGTGAATTTCTAGATTCCTATACATTATTAAAGTTAAAGCAAGAGGATATAAGCAATTTAATCACCCTCATAATATGCAATAGATTGGGATAATCCAATCAATTTTTATATTCTTCCAACTGAAAAAGAAAAACACATTCCAGATAAAATTAGAACAGAATTTTACAAAAGCATCAAAAAGAACTAACAAATACTTCTCAAATTATTCAGTAAAATAGAAAAGGAAAGAATGCTTCTAATATCTTTATAAAGCTACATTTATCCTGAATCCAACAACAGAAACAATAGATACATCTTTCTGCTTAACATGATCACTAAAGTTTTCAATAGAATGCTTTCAAACAAATTTAAGGATACATAAAATAAGCCACTCACCATGATCAAGTTGGATTCATTTTAGAGATGTAATGAAGGTATAACATATATAAATTTGAATGTGAGCCACCAAATAAATGGACTAAGAGATTAAAATAACATGATTATCTCAATAGATGCATTTAACAAAATGGAACCTACCTTCATGGCACAAGCCACTCAGAGACTAGAAATGGAGCAACATTGCCCAGCATAGGAAAGTATGCATGTACATGTGTGCATAAGTACGCATCTAAAACAATACCCTGCAAATTGCTGAACTGCCAATAGCTAGAAAGAAGAAAGAATAGACAGGGCGGCATGCAGATATAATAAACAACAACAACAAAAAAGAGACAGAGGAGCAAGTAAAGGAGAAGAAGAGAGGACTCTGGGAACCAGTTACGCAGCCACACAAGAAGCCATGGAATAAAAAGGAAAGAAAGATATAGAGAATAGAGAAATCACAGAGACAAAAGGTAGATTGAATAATCTAAGTTAAGAAAATCTGGCTAGAAACAAGCCACACTAAAGCAACATTCATGAATAAGAAGTCTCTATGCATTTATTTGGGAGCTAGGTGGCAGGCTTCAAAAGATTTTAAAAATAACAATAACAACTACATCTTCCTATGTAATGGCAAGATTTTTGTCTCCATTCAGTGAAGAGTAGGAACAGCTGAGGTGAATGACTATTTTAAAATTCCTGAAACATGGTGAATGTGGTCAACACACATGCTATATATTGGAATGAAAAATGACTTTCACTTTCACAAAGCACATCACTTTCTCCAATGAATATTCACCAACAAAAGACATTTAAAATTTAAAAGAATACAAGTATGTTCCTTCTCAACTCCTATTCGACATGGTACTTCAAGTCCTATCTAGAAAGATAAAAAGAAGGAAGTAAAATGGGTACAAATAGAAGTTAAAGTATTTCTATTTGAAGATGATACAGTTATGGTCTCTCATATACATGAGAGACCATAAAGACTCTACCATTAAACAAACTCCTAGGGTTGATAAACATTTTCACTAAAAATGTAGAGATCAAAGTTAATATGCCAAAATCAGTAGCTTTGTTATGTAATACTGACAACCTATTTAAAAACAAACCTCAAAGCCAATCAAAATAATTAAAATATTCAAGTAAAGCTAGAATAAAATAGTTTATGAATCAGAAGTGTCTTGTTTTGACTTGGTCAAAAAGCATTACATTGTAGACATCAGAAAGAAGAGCAGAAAACAAAATGCTGAGATCTGTGTACAAAGTGAAGCTCTAGAGAAACAAATGGAGGCCAGTCCAACAGGTGCCAGAGCTGAAAGGAAGATTAATTCACCAAGGAGAATAATGATATCATCAAAATTATGGCTTTTCTATGGATGTTGAATGACTTTGAGAGTTCTTTGTGATTAACTTGGGATGCCATCTATTTTTAAATTAACTGATTCATTACTTTAAAAATTGTCTATAAATTATATATGTATATATTATAGATATATACATTTATCTTATATATCATTATCTTTAAAATGTGTATATGTATATATCTCATTATATAATATAAATATATATTCATGTTTTATAAAATATCTCAATGATCTGGTTAATATATGAAGTTTCTCAAATATTTAAACGTTTTGATGGTGTGTACATGTTGCAATTTATTTTCAGGAATGAAATGTATTCTTACTCAGCTTAATTATTGCATTATGCAATGTATTTCTCATATCTATTTTTATCATAATTTAAAATTCTGTGGTGTCATCATTCACACAAATATTCACACCTTTGACAGCCCTACATATCATCTCTGCCCTCTTAGGTTCAACTTGTTTTTGTAGTTTCCCTGTCAAAAAGAGTAACCATCACAATTTAAGAAGGAGACAACAAGGTGCAATCTACTTTACAGTCTTTCTCTGATTGCTTCCTTGGTTTTTTTATTTCATGTAATGAGAGTTTCTTTTAGAATACTAGAGAGGTAAAAATTAGTTTCTTTCTACAGTCTTTGGAATTTTCTAAGTATTGAAAAGTTGTGTGGTTTTTTACTTTACATAACATACTCTTATACTTTTTAAATTATAAAAATATAATAAAAATAACTCAAAGCCAAAATTCAAAAGTCTACAAGCTTTTCACAATTTTCTCTGTACCCATGGTATATTTTTATGGTAAGTCTAAAACTTGTCTGTCAGCTCTACCTCCTCCTCAGTATACACAAATGTAGCAAAAAATAAACTACTTGACATGAAGGCCTTAACTCACACCCGGTAACCACAGAAGCCCAATAACACAGAAAAGATCTGACAGAGATCCTAAGAGGACTATAATAATATAAACCCAAGTTCCCCATTAGAAATTTTGTATCACCACATTTAAGACAAAATTGTATTCACTGACCATTGTTAAAGATTTTGAAAATATTACATCAATTATGACTAAAACTTTCAGGTTGTCACTGTATCTCAAAAGAATACAAAGCTTCCTCTTCAAGACTGGGAAGAGATGCTTCCTCTCTATTCTGTCCATGATCTTTTCGACCTCCTACATTGCTATGAGAGAAAGGATCATCAAGGTTGAATAATAAAAGCATCTGTGCTTAAATGGTCTCCATAAAGATATGCTGATCTGCTAAATACAGGTATCAGAAAGGCCATTCTGTGACTTCCCACGACATCCTGTGCAGTTAACAGCCACCCTGAAACATGTTCTCTGTAGAGGAATTGCATTATAATATGAACAAAACTGTTAGGGTTTCAAAACTGGTGTTTATGTTGAAAGCACACCATTTTTGGTTCTTTTTTTATTACGAATATAGTCATATTTTTTATCCATGTATCACCTTGTTCAAACTCCTTCCCCAGACAGACCCTCCCAGTCACTCTCTCTTCTCCATATCTTCTCATCTCCTCCTGAGCAAAGACAGGAGGTCAAAAGATCTCATTATTGCTCAGTTCAGCATCCACTCCTGGCAGATCCAGTTTCCTCACACTAACATCAAGACTGGATCAGATGTTCCTATAGAGGGAGTGAGATCCAAGGTGCCAGTCCAAGGTGATTCAGATCCCAAGCTGTTCAGTGGTTGTGGTTTGCAGCTTGGACATGCTTTGCTTTTTGCTTTTTTGTTTAGAGTCCACTAATGAGTGAGTACATCTCCTGCTTATTTTCATGGATATGTTGCTCAGGGGGATATTCTCCAAATTCATCAACTTGCCTGCAAATTTTAGGATATCATTTTTTATTATTGCTGAGTAGAGCACTCCATTGTGTAGATGAACCACAGTTTGTTAATCCATTTCTCAGCTGAGAGACATCTAGGTTGTTTCCTAGTTGTATTGATTTGCATTTATCTGATGGGTAAAGAAGGTAAACACTTCCTTCAACCATTTGTAATTCTTCTGCTGAGAATTCCCATTTTAGTTCTGAACAACATTTTTTGATTGGGTAATTCAAGGTTTTGGCTCTAATTTCTTGAGTTCTTTATATATTTTAGAGATCAGTCCTCTATCACTTGTAGGATTGGTAAAAATCTTTTCCCATTCTGTAGACTGTCATTTTGTTCTATTGACAGTGGCCTTGGCTTTACAGAAGCTTCTCAGTTTCAGGAGGTCCCACTTCTCGATTGTTGTTCTTAATGTTTGTGCCACTGGGTTATATTTAGGAAGTGATCACCTGTGCCAATTCGTTGGAGGGAATTTCCCACTTTCTTTTCTATCAAGTTCAGAGTGGCTGGGTTTAGGTTGAGGTCTTTGATCCACTTGGATTTGAGTTTCGTGCTGGGTGACAGGCTTGGATCTATTTGCATCTTTCTCCACATTGCTAATCAGCTATACCAACACCATTTGTTAAAGGTACCATCTGTTTTCCATTGACTATTTTGGGCCTCTTTATCGAAGATCAGGTGTTCATAGGTTTTTGGATTAATGTCCAGATCCTCAATTCAATTCTATTGATCCACAAGTCTGTTTTTATGCCAGTACCAGGCTGTTTTTATTACTGTAGCTCTATAGTATAACTTCAAGTCAGGGATGTGATACTTTCTGAGGTTCTTTTGTTGAGCAAAATTGTTTTGGCAATCCTGGCTTTCTTGTTATTTCAAATGAAGTTGAGTATTGTTCTTTCCAGGTCCTTAAAATATAGTGTTGGGATTTTGATGGGCAGTGCATTGAATCTATAGATTGCTTTCAGTAGAATTGCCATTCTTACTGTGTTGATCCTTCCTATCCAGGAACATGGGACAGCTTTCCATTTTCTGATATCCTCTTCAATTTCTTTCTTTACTGATTCAAAATTTTTTCAAATACATCGGTTGCTTGCATAGTTATATTTACTCTAAGGTATTTAATGCTTTTTGCAGCTAATATGAAGGGTAATGTTTCCCTTATTTCTTTATCAGCCCTTTTATCTTTATTGTATAGAAGAGCTACTGATTTCTTTTAGTTAATCTTGTATCCTGCTACATTGCTGAAGGTGTTTATCAGCTGTAGAAGTTCCCTGGTAGAATTTTGTGGGTCACTTATGTATACAATCATATCATCTGCAAATAGAGAGAGTTTCACTTCTTCTCTAATTTGTCTCCCCTTAATCTCCTTTTGTTCTATTATTGCTTTAGCTAAAACTTGGAGAACTATATTGAATAGATAAGGGGAGAGAGGAAATCCTTGTCTACTGCCTGATTTAGGTGGGATTGCTCTTAGTTTTTTTCCATTTAGTTTGATGTTGGTTGTCTGCTTCTTATATTGCCTCTATTATATTTAGATATTTTCCCTGTGTTCCTCATCTCTCCATGACTTTTATGATAAAGGAGTTTTGGATTTTGTGAAAAGATTTTTAAGCAAATAACGATATGATCATGTGCTTTTTATTCATTTAGTTTATTAATATGATGGATAATTTCTTTTAGTCTGTTGAAACATCCCTACATTTCTAGGATGAAGTGTACTTGTTCATGGTGAATGATATTTTTTATATATTGTTGTACAACGTTTGCCAAAATTTTGTTGAGAATTTTAGCATCAATATTCATGAGGGAAATTGGTCTGTAATTCTCCTTCTTTGTTCTATCTTTGAGTGGCTTGGGTATTAGAGTAATTGTGGCCTCATAAAAGGAGTTTGGCAATATTCCTTCAGTTTCTACCATGTAAAATAGTTTGAGGAATAATGGCAGTAATTCTTCTTTGAATATCTGGTAGAATTCTGCACTGAAACCATCTGGATCTGGGCATTTTTTATTTGGGAGTCTTTTAATGACAGCTTCAATTTCTTTTAGGGTTATAGGTCTGTTTAAGTAATTAATCTGGTGTTCATTTAATTATCGTATATGGTGCCTGTCCAAAAAGATGTCAATATCTTCTAGGTTTTCCAATTTTGTGGAATATAGATTTTCAAAGTATGACCTGATAATTCTCTGGATTTCTTGGGGGTATGTTATTATCTCCCCCTTTTCATTTCTGATTTTGTTGATTTGGATAATCTCTACTTTTTGATTAGTTTGGATAAGGGCTTATCTATCTTGTTGATTTTCTCAAAGAACCAACTCTTTGATTCATTGATTCTTTGTATTGTTCTTTTTGTTTCAATTGTATTGATTTTAGCTCTAAGTTTTATTGTTTCCTGCCATCTACTACTTCTAGGTGAGTTTGCTTCTAATTGTTCTAAGGCTTTCAGCTGTGCTGTTAGTTTTCTAGTGTAGGATTTCTATAGGCATTTCATATCAGCATTTGGTGCTTTGACTTTTCCTCTTAAGACTGCTTTCATTGTGTCCCACAAGTTTGGGTACGTTGCAGATTCATGTTCTTTTTTTTTTTCTTCTTTTTTCTTTATTTATTTTGTATTTATCATGAAAAACAGTAAAATGAATTTAAAATGCTGATAAGTTAACAGTAACTATAAAGAAAATAAAAATCATAAGCATGATTTATCAAGGGTGATAATGCAAATAAGTTTGCTACACATAAAATTACTTTGTGTCCAGCTTTCCCTCTGAATTTTTTTTCTATCCCTGTATATCCCTATTCAAGGTCCCTTCCCCCTCCCACCACATCAGGTCATTTTTTCTTCTTCACAACTCCCCATCCCCTCCCTGGGCAGGCAGCAGACAGTCCCATGGTCCCACTAACCGAATAATGCTTAGTTCAGTCTTCAATCCTGGCAAATCTAGTTTTGTCGCCCCTCCCTCAAAAGTGAGGTGTTCCTATAGGTGGAGTGGGATCAGAAGGGTCAGTCCAGGGTGTTTCTGATCCCAAGCTGTTCAGTGGTTGTGGTTTGCAGGTTGGGCATGCTTGGATTTTTTCTTGTTTGTTTAGAGACAACTAATGAGTGAGTGCATTGCCTGTTTATCTTTCTGAGTTTGTGATATCTCGCTAAGGAGGATATTCTCCAAGTCCATACATTTGTCTGCAAATTTTAGGATATCATTTTTTCTTACTGATGAGTAGTACTCCATTGTGTAGATGTACCATAGTTTGTTAATACATTCTTCAATTGAGGGACATATAGGTTGTTTCTAGGTTCTTGCTATTACAAATAATGCTGCTATGAACATAGTTGAGCTAATACTTTTGGAGTGTGACTGTGCCTCTTTAGGGAATACACCCAGATGTGGTATTGCTGGGTCTTTGGGGAGATTGATTCTCTGTTTTCTGAGAAACCACCATAGTGCGTCCCAAAGTGGCTGAACAAGCTTACATTCCCACCAACAATGGAGGAGTGTTCGCCTTGCTCCGAATCCTCTCCAGCATAGGCTGTCATCTGTGTCTTTTATCTTAGCCAATCTAACAGGTGTCAGGTGGTATCTCAAGTTGTTTTGATTTGCATTTCTCTGATGGCTAAAGATGATGAGCACTTTTTAAGGTGCCTTTCAGCCAGTCATAATTCTTCTACTGAGAATTCCCTTTTTGGTTCTGAACCTCATGTTTTGATTGGGTTATTCAAGGTTTTGGGCTCTAGATTCTTGAGTTCTTTATATATCTTAGAAATCAGTACTCTATCATTTGTAGGGTTGATGAACATCTTTTCCCATTCTGTAGGCTGTTGTTTTGTCTTATTCACAGTGTTCTTGGCTTTACAGAAGCTTCTTAGGTTCAGGAGATCTCACTTAATGATTGTTGGTCTTAGTATCTGTGCCACTGGTGTTATATTTAGGAAGTGGTGGCCTGTGCCAATTTGTAGAAGTGTATTTCCCACTTTCTTTTCTATCAAGTTCAAAGTGGTTGGGTTTATGTTGAGGTCTCTGATCCGCTTGGATTTGAGTTTTGTGCTGGGTGACAGGCTCAGATCTATTTACATTTTCCTACACACTTCCATACAGCTATGCCAGCACCATTTGTTAAATATACTATCTTTGCTCCATTGAATATTTTGGGCCTCTTTGTCAAAGATCAGGTGTTCATAGGTTTTTTAGGTTAATGCCCTGATCCTCAATTCTATTCCATTGATGAACAAGTCTGTTTTTATGCCAATACCAGGCTGTTTTTATTACTGTAGCTCTATAGTATAACTTGAAGTCAGGGATGGTGATACCTCCTGAGGTTCTTTTGTTGAGTAAAATTGTTTTGGCAATCACGGCTTTCCTGTTATTCCAAATGAAATTGAGTATTGTTCTTTCACTGTCCAAAAAATATTGTGTTGGGATTTTGATGGGCAATGCGTTGAATCTGTAGATTGCCTTTGGCAGAATTGCCATTTTTACTATCTTGATCCTACCAATCCAGGAACAAGGGAGAGCTGTCCATTTTCTGATATCCTCTTCAATTTCTTTCTTCAGTGATTTAAAATTTTTGTCAAATATGTCTGTTACTTCTTTGGTTATAGTTACTCCAAGGTATTTAATACTATTTGCAGCTAATATGAAGGGTAATGTTTCCCTTGTTTCTTTTTCAGTTCTTCTATCTTCAGTGTATAGAAGGGCTACTGATTTCTTTGAGTTAATCTTGTATCCTGCTACATTGCTGAAGGTGTTTATCAGCTGTAGCAGTTCCTTGGAAGAATTTTGTGGGTCACTTATGTATACAATCACATCATCTGTAAATAGAGATAGTTTCACTTCTTCTTTTCCAATTTGTATCCCCTTAATCTCTTTTTGTTCCCTTGTTGCTTTAGCTAAAACTTCCAGAACTATATTGAATAGATAAGGGGAGAGAGGACATCATTTTCTAGTTCCTGATTTTAGTGGGATTGCTTTGAGTTTTTCTCCATTAAGTTTGATACTGGCTGTCGGCTTCTTGTAAATCACCTTTATTATATTTAGGTATTCTCCCTGTATTCCTGATCTGTCCAGGGCTTTAATCATAAAGGAGTGTTGGATTTTGTCAAAGGCTTTTTCAGCATCTAAGGATATGATCATGTGGTTTTATTCCTTCAGGTGTTCACAAATCTATGAAGTGAAAAGTCACAAGCCACAATGCTCAGTAATGTAGGTGTATGTGTTGTAAAAGGTGAAATCTTTGCTGGATTTGACAACAGACTAGACATAGTAAATGAGTATCCCAGCATGTTTCCCTACAAATACTAAGAAGTGCTGCATAAGCTAAAGAATAATAAATGTGTATTTACTGTACGGCATCTATAAGCATTTTTGTGTTGTAAAAAATACATATCTTACAAAAGTGAAGTTTTCAAATTCAATTGTTCTATTGTTGAAAACTGGAAGAAAATATAAGGGAATGATCACTTGTCACTGTGTGAATCAACAAACAATTGTATTGTGAGAACTAAAGAATATCACAGATGCTTGGGTCATTTTGGGAGTGACTGTAGTGAATAAATTTTTGCTATGTGCAGGCTAACTGGTAACTGGTAGGTGGTCAATGCAGTCAATAGTTTGTACCTTGATAGTGGAGGGATAAAATTATAATGAACTGATTAATGATGGACATGAAGTACTTGAAATAACTGCATAACTAATAAACTGATATAAATGTTAAAAAGAATTTTTATATGATCCAGCCATACCACTGAATACAGTAGAGATACATGTATTCACATGTTAAGTGTGGCACTATTTGTTATACTCAAAGGAGATCCTGGGTGCCTATTAAATTATGAATGGGTAGAGAAATATCATGCATACATACACATGAGCTTTTTTCAACTATTAAAATTATGTCTTATGTTTGAAAACTGGTTAAACTTGACATCATTACCTTAAGTGAAATAAGCCAAACTCAAAATGATAAATATCATGTGTGTGGACTGTCACACATGCAAGGAAGGAAAAAAGAAACAGATAGTAGGAAAATAAAACAGGAAATACTGTGATTCAGAAAGGACTGGAAAATGGGGAGGGTTTAAAAATAATGAGGGAATAAATTTGATTAAGTACATTATATGCCTATATAAAATGCTGTTTAATATCACTTTCCACAGTCAATATACACTATGTTTAAACAATTCATAAGCTTTGTTTAATTTTAAAAGTCTGATTTCTAGTAGTTAGCACCAAAATTTATGTTAATATCATTATGTTTTTTGTCCATGCATGCACATTCAGAGTACATAGTACATTTCCATTACAGAACTCCACTTGAAATTTGAAAATTTCCCATCAAATACTAACCTTTAAGGTAGATATAAGACTAACAGATGTTATGGTGTCATAAGTTAAGGATTTTTGTTTCACTTGAATTATGCCATTTAATCTGATTTGATCCCTGTGATGACTAACTGAAGTATAACTGATAAGGAAACTAATAGACATAAGTCTGAATCTTTTCCTCTGTATCAAACAACAGTCCTTTATGGATCTAGCAGCCTAACAAATAAAAATAGACTGTGTCTCATTGGAAAACTTAAAATTTGAACTATGTTTCTTCTATGAATTTCTGTTTAAAGTAGCCCAAAAAATAGAGCACATTGTCTATCATGCTTCCACAAAAATGTCGCTCTATTTTTACTATCTGGTAGTATTCCTATGACAATGTTCTATATATTTTAAGTATTAATGTACTAACCACCTGAATCAGTAAGTGTTTTAAAATTTAGGTTCAATGAAGTATAAATTCACATATATAAACTAAGCATTTCTTGACTTATGCACATACATTTTTCACATGAGGTGAAAGTAACCATGAACTTTCACCTCATGTGAAAGGTATACAAGAGTTCCATTAACAACCAAAAATATACTGTCACACTGTGTCATGTAAGTGTGTACAATGTTTGGAAAGGGTGGAGGGTATACAAGTGTTCTGTTGATGACCAAAAATATACAGACCTTAATCACACTAAGAAAATAAAAACTTGAGACATGTAATTATTGCTGTTCTTGCCAACAGAAATGTGACGTAAACAGATATGTTTCCTATATTTTAGATAAAAACTTCATAAAAATTCTACATGTATGATTTTCCCCATATGTCACCTTTTAGAATTACTCAAATGGTTCAAAGTCCAAAGCCAAGATTCAAAAACACCCTATGTCTATGTATTAGAACTATCAAAATTAAGTGTTTGAAGGCTAAATGAAGTACTATTGTCATTATAATTTATAGATACTGTATTTCTTTTTGATAAAAAATTATTTTATTATAATTTTATTTTAAAAAGGTCTTGAAAAAAAGAGAAACTTAAGTATGGGTATTTTGGTTATTAGGTGAGACACCTAGTTACCAAAAGATTCCATTTGATGTGTGTTAACTGATGTCCCACCTCAGTTGCTTCTGTACTATATATTTAGCAATTTAGCTTGCTCTTCTATTTTACCCATTAACATTCTCTCTCCTCTTTATAATTCACTAAATTCTTACTTCTTTGTGAGTTTTGAAGCTAGTCAGTACTTTTACAATGCCATGGGTTTCACTGTGTCATCTTCATAAATTTATATCATTAAAGGTTTTCCAACTTATCTTCTTCATCACTATGCTCCATCGCGCTGTTGCCTTTACCTCCTGTTCCCCTTCTTTCCTCCGTGTTAATCTCGCTGTGCTTTCATAGCACATGTACTCACTCCCCTTTTTGTTTGTTTCTCCCTCTTTCTCCCTGTCATTAAAATCTCTTTTCACCTTTCATGGCTTCTCTCTTGTAGATAGATAGATGGATAGTTAGATAGATAGACTGATAAATAGATGATGAGTGGATAGATAGATAGATAGATAAATACATGATAAGTAGGAAGGTAGATAGATAGTAGATATATAAATGAATGAATACTGTATATGAGAGCAAATGTATCTTTAAAAGAAGTTCTGGGTCTGGCTTATTTTTATTCTGCCATCATTGACAATGTTCCTTATTCAGATATTATGGATGTCTTAATAAAACAAATACTTTTAGTATTGAATTATTTTTATTTATTTTTCTGGTGTGTTCAATACTCCAAATCACTTTTTCTTCCAATGGTGTACTACCCTTATTTCTACAATGCCAAATTCCACTAAATTTCTTTCAGTTAGTCTCAGTCATATCTGTCCTTTTAACTTGTAACTGTTTATGCACTTGATTCTCTTCCCTGATTAATATGTTTTCCTAATCTAAATTTATCATCTGAAGGATTCTACAACATGTCTCAACACTTATCTACTCACCATCATTATACAAACAAAGTGGTATGTTAGCCAGAGAAATAACTAAATATGTTTCTGTTCCTGGATCTTGGATCTCTGTGCCTTGATGTCAAAGGTATGGGTTTAATTAATCATAACTCTTCCAAAAATTATTTTCTACCCCAACCACATGCAAGTTTACAATTTCACCTAAAATCTCAACACCTAGTGAGACAAATTAGGTCCTTTAAAAAAAATATTTTCTTGCCATGCCCTGATACCTAGTCAGTTAAAGCCACCAGTTGATTTTAATCGGTAATTATGTGCAGAATCTGAGATTCCACTAATTTTATAAATTCACATTTGCCAGTTTGTACCTTTGATTTTCTAGTTCTTCAAATTGTTCTTTAGTCTGTCAAAAGTTCCACTTTGATAAAACACAGAATTTCACTTATTTAATTAAAATGTTTCATTGGTCTAAGCTTCTACATATTCTATGATGAACACAACGATCTGGGTACCTTTCCTCCCTGTGCTTCTATCCATTTGTCCCCTGTGAACCATCAGTGGTAGTAATTACAAATCACTGGAAGCATCTACTAAACTATCTAACATGTCTTTGTTTCATATACTTTCTCTTCCACATTTAATGATCTAAACATGCATACTTTCTTCAAGGTCTTCAGGGACTATTAAAAATATTTAGATACCTAAGTCCCTTTGAACCATTTCAACTATGTACCCTTATGCAAGTCACTGAAGGAATTTTTATAATGGGGAGTGGTTCCATTTATAGCAGAGACAAGACAACACTAATACTACTAACTATAGTAGTTTGCAATTAGCTTTATTGTCTAACATCCTTTTTAGCCTCAGCGCATCCTTTATTACCAAATATTAAATAATTCTTTTATGAAAATATAGGAGGATGTGGAGAAGAGAGAGTGACTGGAAGAAGTAGGAAGGGGAAGGGAGCTTGAACAAGGATATACACGGATAAAAAATATGACTTTATATATAATAAAAAAAGAAAATATAGGAGGAGTTGCACCTACTAAATTGTGCTGAGTATATAATTCTTTAAGAGGATATATGTGATCTCTCTCTCTCTCTCTCTCTCTCTCTTACACACACACACACACACACACACACACACACACACACACAAACAGTATTAAATTTATTCCAATCATTTACTTTACTTAATACATACAAAATAGGCTTAACTGACTTTATGATAAATAAATACATTTGAAAATAAAATTATAATAACTAGAGCTTGGTTATTGGCTTTTTTAATTAACTGAGATTCCAAAACTAAGCTATCTCCAATCTGAGTCTTTTCCAGAGAATGCCATAGATTTTTTTTGCATGAGTGTTCTCCTTCCCTGATTATACTTACCAAAGAAACTTACGATTAATGACAGTTAGAACTTATTGAACTTGAAGGACACATACTTGCTTCACCAGTTAAGGAAACGAGCTAATCAAAATGAAAAAGTGCAGGGCAAGAGAGAACAGAGAGAGAAGAGGCTGTGAATCTGTATGGATCCGCTTGACATGATGAGCTGAACTCTTAACTATCCATTTATTGCATCACAAACTCGACACAACCTTTGTCTGTATTAAAAATAATGGAGTTGTTCTAGAAAAAAAGTATAAAACCTCAAATTAAGCCTCTCTATTTATTTTTATAGCTCTGGCTAGTATTATTTCAGCCTGTTCACAGAACGCACATCGCAGTGTCTTTCACAGATAGGAAACTTTCCCCTACCTCCACAGTTACAAATCCTTCTCTAACGATCCAAGCTGGCTGTTCCTTCAGGGACTGTGCTTCATACTTCAGCACGAAATTGAGACTGAACTTTTTATTTGCTGAAAGGTAACACAATTTTTTTTCCTACACCATGGTCTCATTCTTTACCTTTGCCGTGACCTCAAACGGGTGGGTGTCTCACATATTTCAGCACTAGGTTGTCTGTGAACTGGAGAAGAATTGGTCTTACAAAGGAAGCAGAAATCGTTTTCAGTGGAAGAATGCCAAGTAACAATTCCAAGCTGCCACGTTGCTCTTTGCTTTGAGTTCATAAAAGGAAACATATTTTTAATAGAAACTGTCAGTGTGTAGCAATGTAGGGTAGCTGCTCATATAATCCTGCATTTCAATTAATTTCTGCAAAACAAAAGAAAGAAATCGAAGTAAACCAAGGGGGAGGTTACTAATTGCCTGAAAATTGTTTTGTGCTTAATAGAATGCTTATTTGAAAATCAAAGTACGTGCTTCATAAATCATATGGAAAGATTACTAATCAAAAATGATCTCTTGATTGAATATGTAGAAAAAGGTTTGTGAACATGTGATGTGCTTGTAAATAATGTACAGAGAGCTTTAGCTGGCAAACTTAAAGTGCCCCTTTGCTCTTAGAACACCAGAAAAACGTCATTGATATATCTGATCTAGATGTGCTGACCGTTATAGTAAGCAAGATGGAACAAAGCTGGGGGATAACATCTAAAAGATTTAAAAAAAGAAAGAAAAGAAAGAAAGAAAAAGTACAAAAAAATGGCACAGTGATTTTTAGAACTCTTTCAGAGCTAAAAACTCAAAAATAAGAGAAAATATACATCATTTGTGTTTCTCCCGGATATAAATACCCTTTCTCTTTCCTGAATACCTTTATGTGACACACTTGTTCATTTAGAGTCTCCAGGGGACAGTAAACGGAAACATATCTCTCTTCAACTTTTTCCCAAAGCCCTTTTTTGACCTCAGATGCCTGTTTGATTTGGCATATTCATTGGCTAGTACTTTTCCGTTAGCTGGTTCACTGAATGTCCTGACTTTTTTTACACCCTGCCTTTTACACATAGAAGTTCCTTGTGACCTCATAATATTTTAAAAACAGTCCTTAGAATATTATAAAGCCCTGTGAACAGAGATCTTCATACTTAATTGAAAATATTCCATAAATTTTATTTTTCAAACTGTTCTGGTCTATTTCAGGAAACATTTACATAATTTACTTCCTGGGATGGATCCTAATATCTAAGTGCAATAGCATTGAATTTGAGAGCTAGCAAGGGATGGGGAGGTATATGCAAGGGTTTTAAGAGAGAAAAGGGCAGAGGGAAGTTATGTACTTGCCATATCAAAAAATATTGCTAAAAACGTCCATTTTGACAATGTATTAGTGCTATAATGAATATTTCAGTCCCAGTAAAGGTTCCCATTTCTTTTCTACTCATTGAAACTGGATGATATTTTCATTGCAGATCATTTATTTCTATAGTCAGCTGAGTTATTATATAACCCGAACATTTAGATTAAGTCATAAAAATGCAGCCTTGTACCTAATTCTAAAATACTTTCAAAAGGCTTAAGAACAGTTAAAGCAATACTTGAAAAAATAAAGTAGGGAGAGTTTTATTTGATTATGGGACTGAACATATTTTCACAGTAATCACACTGTACTATTAAAGAGAAGACAGATACAAGGATCAATGAAATAAAGCAAAGATCACAAAATAGATCTGCACACACACACAGGAACCTAATTTCTGACAACAGCTCAAGAAATTCATTAGATAATTGTGAATTTTGTCAATAGTTCTGGAACAATTGGACATGTGCAAAACTGCATTTCCTTTTTTATTTTTTTAATTATGAATAAAGTCATATTTTTTATGCATGTATCCCCCTTTTCTTCCCCCTTCTGCCCCTTCCAGTCACTCTCTCTTCTCCACATCACTTCATCTCCTCGCCAGCAAGGGCAAGACATCTCAAGGTCCCAATGTGGCTTAGTTTAGCATCCACTCTTGGCAGATCTGCTTTCCTCACCCCAATATCAAGACTGGATCAGGTGTTCCTCTGGATTTGGAGAGGGATCCAAGGTTCTGGTCCAAGGTGTTTCAGATCCCAAGATGGGCAGTGTTTGTAGTTTGCAGCTTGGACATGCTTTGCTTTTTGCTTAAATCGTACGTACTGGAGGGAAGAGCCAGACAGTACTCCCAAGCTCAAGTAATTCTTGAGGACCAGATTCTCTACTAGCCTCATTAATAAAAGAAGCAAATTGTTACTTTTATCTACTAACATAATCTTAAATACCCAGTGGAAAAGTATAACCAAATACTAACATTATTGATTTTTCTTTAACAGTCCAGGGGCTTACACTCTGAAGCCACCTGCCTTAAATATATAAAGAATCCTATCTAGATAGCTATTTCTCACTAATGATTTTATTCTTGATAATGATAATGCCACCCAGATGTAAGACATCATGACTTTCTCCCATTTAAGCACCAAAACTCCCACCTGCAAGCAAGAAGCCCACCAAATTTTAACCTAATATTAAATGATGGTTAATTTTCTTTTTAAGACATCTGTGGGACACTCTACATTGAAATTCTAGTCATGTGAAGTGCCTGAAAATAGATCCTGGGTTCATAATTCTCAAATTCAGCCATGGAAGCTTTAAAAATTAAGGAGGAGCCCCAAAAGATACAAGTTATTGTGAATCCCTCAGGGGATTCCAATGGAATTTAATTTGGATATTTAAAATTTTCTCTGTTCTGGTGTCTCCTGGTTCTCTGCCTAGGTTTTGCAATGCTGATTTTACTTCTCTATACTTTTGTTTCAAGACACCAGGCAAGGGCTCTATTTCAATGGAACTTCAACTACAACCACTGGAGGTGCATCCTGACTGCCACACACAGTGCTTCCATTCAACTGGAAACAGCAAGATGCACCACCCTCCCACCCTGTGATAGCACATAGTGTGCTCTCCCTGTGGGAGACGATGATGAGTACAGTGCTTAGAAATGTGTTAAACCATTTAAGGTCAAAATATCCCAAAGAAAAGTAACTAGCTTCTTTTCGTGGTAAAGCCCAAAATGTGTTTGGGGTTTTGGTAGCATTGTCCTTGCCAAAGGCCAGAGATGCTGTATGTGTTCAGAGGCTTTGATCCTAGATCTGGTTTCTGAATGATTTTATAGTTTCTCTTCAGACTTGGGAACGTTAGAATGGCAGTAAAGCACCATTAAGGGAAGAGGAAAATTTCTTCAGATCTAGAGAATAGAGTATCTGGCCTGAGTGGAAACCAAACACCAGTTGGACTGGGTCTACCACCTGGTCAAGGGACCACTTTTAGGAGAAAGATCTCACCTTATGACATGTTAAGGATATGGGCAGAATAATTAGTCCTTTAGTGGGTTAATGTGCTGCTTCTTCCTTACCTCCCATCCCTTATATGCTACCAAGAGATTCAGCTGGATCAACTCACCTTTACAGTGTAACGACTTTTCCTAATATTTTGGCTTTCTCACTTTTCTTCTAAGTCATCCCCACAATGCCATGTGACTGGACTGGTAGCCTAAAAGATATAGGTTTTCTTCCTTCTCCTCTCTCTTCTTCCAAGTAGTGTCTGATATCCATAGCTTACTTTCTGACTTGCCTGGAGTGCTAAAAAAAAAAAAAAAAAAAAAATCCATCCCTCTAGGAATGTTGTCCTGAAGCTTCAAAACAGCAAAAACAAAATGTGTCTTTTTATACAAAATGAGTTAAAACCAAATATATATAAACAGAAAATGCGACACTGTGCAAATCTGAAGAGAATAGAATATAAGAGAAAAATCATAGTGATATATTGGGTTAGTGGTTATGAAAGGAGAATAAAAATATCTACTTCATTAAATAAATAAAAAGCCAAGATAGAGGCCTGCCTGGTCTATAGTACTAACTCTAAAAAACAACAAAAAGAAAATGAAAGAGATATTTTGCCAGAGCAGTGATAACACACACCTTTTGATCCCAGTACTCTAGAGACAGACACCAGGGAATCTCTAAATTCAAGGCTCACCTGGTCCAGGAAGATCAGGGAGATACAGAAAAACCTATCTCAATACAAACAAACATACAAAAGAAAGAACACTGAAAAATTGGACTAGATCAAAATGAACAGTTTGTCCTCCACTAAAGGTAATTCCAAGAGAATTAAAGTAAAAGCACACAATGTATTTGTAGAGCAAATATCTGATCAAGATTATATAAGCAGATGATAAAGAATCAGCTAATTATATAAAATACCTCTATCTCAACAAAAAAAACAAAAAGATTTGCAGCTATAAAATGAACAAACACATAAAGAGAAGTGACAATACCAAACATGAGACAGCTGTTTAACATCCTTGGGGATTCACAAACAGGACTGAAATGATCGTTCACTATACAGAAGGCTGATCAAAATAAAAACTGCATCCAGCTCTGACAAAGATAAAAAGCAAATGAAATTTGTAATAATTTGTTCTTGAGAATGCAAATGATGTGTTACTTTAACAATAATTTATACATTTATTATCAAACTAAACATTAGTAATATCACCAACAGTTGCATATCCAGTTATTTACCAGGAGGAAATGAAAACTCATTTTCATAATCTGAACCCAGACACAAGCATGAAAACACCTCCCATATCCATCACTCAGAAAGGTATTAAAATTGTGATAGATTCATGCTGTTAAGACTTTAGGACTGTAAACACAGATGGAAAATTCACATTATGACACAATGAATTTTTTTTTTATTTTTCAAATGAAATTAAAATAGCAACAAAAGAAAGTAAAACTAAATTGAACTTTGACAAATACAGACAGGTGAAAGGGATAGAATACTCAAATCAATAATGCTCATTAAATATGAAACATTTACTTGAGGAAAGCTTATTTCCAATTGTACTTAGGTGGAGAGTAAATATCAATGAATTCAAACAGAAAATATAGTAAGCAGAATTAATAAAAGAAAGCCTAGAGTTAATGACAGGCATGCTTATTAAGTTATCTTGTGTCCAAAATATAGGAGTATGTTTTATAAGTCTGAAAACAGCCATTTTCTCAAAACCTATATAAGCTTCCATCATTACATATGATCAGCAATGAATGAACGGTATCAGAGAAAAGTTAAAGAAAAGATCCAGCCACAAAGTGATGCCAAGGACAAATTGAATCATTTCTTATGTGGCTTTTAATTGTGATCTTGTAAAAATGTATAGTTCAGGAATAATTTGACTTGATTTTAAAAAATACTTGCAACTGTTTAATGATGCTAGAAATAGTATAAGCATGTTATTTCATCAATATACAGTAATGTAGTAAACACTAGGTTTAATGGCCACATTATTATTCACATAGGTTTGAGGCACACCTTGGTGACTAGTTACAGGAAACATTCATATACCTGCAGTAAACCTGGCAAAAGTGATATTCAGATTCCCTTGTTCTTTTTCATATAACTAAATAACCATAGAAATAAAAAGCCAACTGTACCCATTTTTACATGGGTGTGTCATATTCAAGTATGTGTAGAATGAGTGTTCTGATTAGCTTAAAGAAACGGTTAACTGACCAATAACCTGCTCAATGATTGAATTTGAATATAAAGTAAGATAGATATGTCAATAAATAACTTATGAAATTATAGCTTACTACAATTTATCAGTTTTAATACATTGAGTATAGACTTGTGGAAAATATTTGGAAATCTATGTTACCTACTTCACAAAAATTTCTCCTTCATGTAATCCACGAAGTTAGGAGCAGCCGATCTCTTATTATCCCAGTGCTTGAGCTGGTATTCTGTAAAGAGAGAAGGTAGAGCATTGATTTCTTTGCATGCCTTTCAGTATGAGACACAATCAAATGCAGTAAGTAGCTAAGTATTAATATTATTTGTATTTAATGTGATTGATAATAATCTTAATATTTTTGTGTCCTTATTATAGACATAATTTGGAAAGTACATAATGTGTTATGTGATTTTGTATTTATTTTTAACTAATGTAAAAACTTGCCCATGTGAAATGATGTATATTTCAATAAATGTTAGTTGTATAATTATTTAAGATCACATTATACATAACAGCTTCACCAAGAAATTTAGTATTTATTATTGTCAAAACATTTAATCTTTTTATTTAGCATTTATTTATTTATTTATATTTATTTATATAAAATATTCTACATATAACCTTTTTTATTATTATTATGAATAAAGAAGTCACATTTTCTATCCTTGTATATCCTTATTCAAGGTTCCTTCCCCCTCGCACCACATCAGGTCATTCTCTGTTTTCAACATCTCCCCATCCGCATCATGGGCAGGGAGTCCCAAAGTCCCAATATTGCTTAGTTCAGCATCCACTCTTGCAAATTTACTTTTCTCCCCCAAACATCAAGACTGAGTTAGGTGTTCCTCTATGGGGAGTGGGATCCAAGGTGTCAGTCCAAGGTGTTTCTGATCCCAAGCTGTTCAGTGGTTGTGGTTTGCAGCTTGGGCATGCTTTGCTTTTCTCTTGTTTGCTTGTTTGTTTAGAGTCCACTAATGAGTGAGTACATCCTTTGCTTATCTTTCTGAGTTTGTGATACCTAGCTCAGGAGGATATTCTCCAAATCCATCCATTTGTCTGCAAATTTTTCTTACTGCTGAGTAGTACTCCATTGTGTAGGTGTACCACAGTTTGTTAATTCATTCTTCAGTTGAAGGACATCTAGGTTGTTTCCAGGTAATCGCTATTAAAAATAACGCTGCTATGAACATAGTTGAGCTAATGCCATTGTACTGCGACTGTGCATCTTTAGGGTATACACCCAGAAGTTGTATTGCTGGGTCCTTGGGGAAATTGATTCTCAGTTTTCTGAGAAACAGTCATACTGCATTCCAGAGTGGCTGAACAAGCTTACACTCCCACCAGCAATGGAGGAGTATTCCCCTTACTCCACAGTCTCTCCAGCATAGGCTGTCATCTCTGTCTTTTTTCTTAGCCAATCTGATAGGTGTCAGGTGGTATCTCAAAATTGTTTTGTTTTGCATTTCTCTGATTGCTAAAGATGAAGAGCACTTTTTCAGGTGCCACTCAGCCATTCGTAATTCTTCTGCTGAGAATTCCCTTTTTAGTTCTGAACCCCGTTTTTTGATTGGATTATTCAAGGTTTTGGGCTCTAGATTTTTAAGTTCTTTATGTATCTTAGAGATCAATCCTCTATCACTTGTAGGGTTGGTAAAAATCTTTTCTCATTCTGAAGGCTGTCTTTTTGTCCAATTGACAGTGTCCTTGACTTTACAAAAACTTCTCAGCCGCAGGAGATCCCACTTATTGATTGTTGATCCTAGTGTCTGTGCCACTGATCTTATATTTAGGAAGTGGTCGCCTGTGCCAATTCATAGAAGTATATTTCTGACTTTCTTTTCTATCAAGTTCAAAGTAGTTGGGTTTATCTTGAGGTCTTTGATCTATTTGGATTTGAGTTTTGTGCAGGGTGACAGGTCTGGATCTATTTGCATTTTTCTATACACTACCATCCAGCTGTCTCAACACCATTTGTTAATATACTATCTTTTTTCCATTGAATATTTTGGGCCTCTATAACCTTTTATATTTAGTCACTTTTCTACCAAATTACATACATGATAATTACCATTTAAGACAACTAGTAGATAATGATATCTGTTACTTAGTCCCCAGTATCTAGGAATCATCGTCATAGTACCACCTCCATTAGATTACCTGTTTATATCACAACGTAAGTGCAACCATACTTGATCATTGAATGTTGGTAATTGCGTAAGAATGAGAACATCATTGTATATTCTCATTTTAGACTCTAAACCCTGGAAACAAAGGACCAGTTTCAATGTTGACATGTTTCTTTCTTCAATACGTACATAATATGCATATTTTTGAAATTTTAAAAAATTCAGATTTAAATAAATAATCTTGGCTTATAATTTTTTCAAGTCCATGGTAGTTTAATATTGCATTCCCAAAAAGAAACAAGATTAAACAACAAAATTATAAATTTTATGGCCATATTGCTAAATATTATCTTTGTTAAGGTGGGTATATCCCTTAATTCTTTATCTTTTTGATTATTAATTTATTTTTATATATGAGTATGTTTATTTTTTATGTATGTGTTAATTTACATTTGCCACATACATGCAGGAGCCCATACAGCCCAGAAGAAGTGGGCAGATGCCCTGGGACTAATGTTCCAAGCAGTTATAACTTCATGAGGATTCTGGGAATAGAATCAGGTACATCTGCAAGAGTAGTATGTGCACTTCACTGAGTCATCACTCCAGCCTCATTCCCTGGGATTTATGCTATTTCTTCTTCATCTTGTGAAAGAGAGTTTGGTATCAGACTCATGAAGATTGCCATGGAAAATATTGCCAGAGATAATCTCTGTTACATGCTGCCCACAGCAGAATTTCCTGTTTAATTTACTGAGCTACAGATTCAATGCTCCTTTCCCCATAGACTTCTTGTCCTTTTTATTTTTTTTTTTTAGTTCCTTAGCTACAAATAATTTATCATTAATGGTTTAGTCTCACAATTTAGAGACATGGCCTAAACCTATTTTTCTCCTTGATCAAGAAATTAACATGTGCTCCCTTGTTTATTTTTTCTGTGATCTTTTTAGGTAGACATTCCAATTGCTAATACTGGGCTAAGATGCATTATAAGCTTTATAAGTTAATTTACTCTAAATGTACTGTTGTGCATAATAATGTAAAAAATGCTTTTATTTCTATTAATCATTTATATTTTGCTGTTGTTTGTAATGACTAGAAGAGCTTCTGAGTAAATAAAACATCTTCTAGTTAAAAAAAAAAATCAGAAAGTAAAACTAAGAGCTTGCAAAGCAATGTGCCTTGGCCAGAGCCTCTCAGCTCTAAAGTGGGCAGTCTCACCCTTCCCCTGCCAGCTCTAGTTCATATTCTTTGCAAAGATGCACACCACTTGCAATTCAACTCCTAGAAGAAGGGAAGGAAAAGCAAATACAGCCACTTTATAAATTTCTTTTCTTTTAAACTTAAAAAATTTGGTTTCTTAAAGTAGTATGGGCTTTCTGTTTCTACATATAAATATTTAATAGCCATAAACATGCCCTGTGTCCTGCTGTGTGCTCAAAAGATATATGACTGGGCCCACAAAAACCAGGTAGTATCATAACAGCAAAATCCAACACACTCAGCATCTTATTTCTTTTCCATTCTTATTAATTTTTTATGAAATGTGCCAATAAATTAACTCTTAGCATCCACCGTGTAAGAGATGCTGATGCTTAGGTTTTCTAGTTTTATGGAGAGGAAATAAATAGTTTAGCATAGAAAATGTCAGTAAAGGGGGAAATGAAGTGGGAAATAAAATTAAGGGTTATGCCTTACTTTCAGGGGAATTTATGTAGAAATTACTTCATCATAATTAGATTTGGTTGCTATTTAGGTATTAATCCTTCTGCATAGGTTTTCTTGAACAGAATGTGCTCTTACCCATCAGTGAAGCATTGCAGTAAAGGGCTTCACTAAAGAGTACTGGCAACTGTCTAAACCTTTGTTAAGAAACACACAAAACCACACAGTTACAGCTGGTTCAATATCAGTACCAAGGACATACACATACACTAAATAGACCATCAGTAGTGGATATAAGATAATTTTTAATATCTTGGGGTAGAATGAAAACATCAGAGAAAAATTATTTCAATTACATGTATGGTGGTTATAACAATGTACATATCTAAATAATCAAATAAGTACAAGTTTTCTGAATTCTCTATGCAATTCCAACAATTAAAATCATATTTGCATTCTAGATGTCTTTTTAATGTTGCTCTTGGTTTTATTTTCTTCCATAATTAATGTTCACATTAATCTTCATAATCAAAATCTTTATTTTTAAAAATGTAAAACTCATTAAATATGTCTTGTTTGGGAATTGTTATTTATATTATAGCTTTTCAGATTTTTGCTTATGTTCACAATTTTGATTATCTTTTATTAATATTTTTAATAAGTTTCTCACTAGTGGACATAAAATCTTACTTTTTTCAATCCAAATTTATATTTAAAATCTTGTATTTTTCTGTATTCTAGAGTAAACTTTATCTCTTTCTTTTATGACACACATACATGGGCAAAATGATTAAATAGATCTTTGAAGATATATATAGAATAGCCTATGAAGATGTTATTTTCTTTTTTCGGCTGGAAATTGCATTGACTCACATACTGGAAAAGTGCTCTGTCACTGAGCTTCATCTATGACCATTTGACTTTTATTTGCACAGATATAATGGGTTCAGTAGATAGAATCTTTTCAAAATAATATATGATACAACAATTTTCAACAACAATCTTTGATTCTATTAAAGTTGAAGCTGTGAAACACCAACAGAGAGCAACATATTTTAATAAACCACAGCCTTTATTTTGTACTCTAAATAATGCCAGCTACCCTGCTGCATTCTAGGGAATTGCTCATTACAAATATTTTAATATCTTTCTTGTTATTCCCCTTGCAGAAAAATTATCCTCTTTGTTATTTAGGTTAGAATATAGAAATTAGTGAGTTTCATTATTATATCTTCATACAAATGTGCCATTATACTTTTCTCTCCTTCATTAAATTTATTATCTCTTGAGAAAAGATAATTCACCAGTGTTAGAATTCACATGCTTTTCTTTTTTAATTTTGTACATGGTATTAAATCCAATGCTGTTATTTCCTTAACCTTAAACTTTTAGGTTGAATTTTAATTGTATTTTATACTTTTTCTAGATATAATACTAAAGTATTTTACTAAGCTTAAACCCATATCATTTTACTACTTATCTACTATTAAAAACAAACAAATACGTATGGACTACTTTTTACCTTCTATAAGCATCATTCATTATTTTAATTTTGATCTGTTTTCTATCAAATGATTTCTTCATCACAGCACCAAAAATTTGGCTGTCCAAAATTTCAGTTGAAATATTAATGATTTTTTCTATATTCATCAAGTTAACAAATATACATTAAATGCTTGAGACAGTGTTATTCTAGGTCCTGGTTCATAATTCCCCTCATGGTAGAGGAGACACCTGTTCTTGTGGAACTGATATTGGAGTACTATAATACCAATGAGAAAATAAATTTAAAATTAAGCAAATGAGAAAGTACTAGATCACAAGTAAGAGAAAGGCAAGTATTATACTGATATGACAAATAGTGTAGAGAAGAACTTCACCCTTCTTGATAAACATATCATCTACCTCACTCAGTCAGGTATAATAATGTAAACATTATTTAGGTCTTTTGGGGGGAAATTTAGGAATTTAGGGGGAAAATGTTTGGAAGTTCTTTTGTCTCATTCAAAGCAGTGTATTCTGAGAAATAAGACTGCTATAATTTTTACTTCTACTCCTAGGAGAGAATGTGCCTGACCCCATTCTTAATATTCTTAATGTGTGCTAAATATTTGGAAAAGAACCCACATAAAAATTTCTGCAAAATGCCATAAAATTATTTTTATATTTGCCTCTTTAGCAAAAGAGAGATGGGAGACACAGAATACACTTATTTGTGAGCTGAGATAAAGTAGATAGGTAGAATGTTAGTCCTATTTTTATGTTCCAACTTCACTAATGCTATGAGTATTTAAAATAAAAATTATCAGTAAACATTATTGTGTCAATAAGTCAAAACTTGAGAAGAAAAGACAACTTTTGACTGTCATTTAAACATATTTTTAATTTTGAAAATTTTTCAAAAAATATAATTCTTTTATATTCTTTCCATTCTAAGTCCTTTCCGACCTATCATCCATTCAACCACATATTCTTTCAAACAAACATTTAAAACAAACAAATCAACTATAAAAACCACCAAACAAAACAGCAGCCACAACAGAAAACCCATAAAGAATAATCCGATATCTGTTGGTAAACTAGTCAAGCATGAGTCCTGCTTTGGAGTGTGGTTGATGTATATCCAGTGTCACTCCATTGGAGAAAACTAATTTTCCCTCTCCTCTCTCAGCATAAATTAATTACAAATAACTTTTTGGTTAAGGATGGGAGTACACACTTGCATCCTTCCATGCTGGGAATTTTTCATGCTTCAGCTCATACAGGACTTGTATGTCTTGTCATAGTCTTCATACACTCATGTGAGCATTCACTCTACCCTATGGTGTCTAAAGACTCTGTGGAATCATTTATCACCACTATCTTTACTATTGTTCTTCCACTTCATCTTTTCTTCCTTATAGGTGCCTGAGCCTTGTGGGGAGAGGTTTGGTAAAGACATTCTATCAATGACTGATTAAAAAAAAAAAAAAAAAAAAAAAAAAAAAAAAAAAAAAAAAAAAAAAAAAAAAAAAAAAAAAAAAAACGTTTTTAAAAGATGGATTTTCAGTAGTGATGTGATATTTAATATGTAAAAATAAGGTGACTTAGAGAAGGAAAAGCCATGATTTACAGTGTTCCTTGCTTTTTGCGTTGATTTTTTTTATGTGTCTGACTCAGTTTTCATGGCCTAAATGATGTTCTGTTAGAACCAAACAAATGATATGGAAAATATATTTTAGTTCATTATGTTACTGGAAGATATTACAGTTAGAATTTAGATGGGTATATAAATTTAAATAAGCTGTAAAAGTTCTGACTGCATAAAAGCACAGTGGGAGCCTGAAAGACACTGCTCCCATGGGTCCATATGTTGTTTTTTTTATTAATTACCTCAGGGTGTTGTACAACCTGATTTGATTATATTCACCATTTCTTTCCCAATTCTTCTCAGATCTTACCTTCTTTCTTTCCCATGAAACAATACATCAATGAATATTTAGGCAGCACCTTTACTTTTAAAGACAAGGTGAAAAGAAACATAAATTAAAAAATAAAATCCACAAAATCTAGTGGAATTGAGTAATTTCATAGCATCTTTTTATTGAAGAGCTACATTTTGTAGTATTCTACTTCTACTTTGAGAACTTTAGTAAATATATATGTTGCAGACAATGTCCCTGTCTCTATGCAGTTATACATTTGTGTTTTGTAATGGACTGTAGATTTACAGTTACCAAGGTTTTGACATGGTGTTCACTTTTTGGGTAAAAGGAAATCTACTTGTTAAACTTTGAAGTCAATTGATAGCACTCTGAGTCTTCAGTATGTACTGATTTTGACATGAATAGTGATTTTGGTCACTAATTTGAGAACATAACACTGCATTGAATCTGTGATTACAATAAACAGGGAAATGTTTAATCACATTATAAATAATTTTTTTTGTATTTTTTATTGTACAAAGATAATGGTAAAGTCAACTATGATTCATGAAAGCCAAGTTTTGCTTATTTTCCCAAGGGCACACTAGGGCTGAGGATATAGATCTGAAGTATAGTGGTTTTAGAGAGTAAGGAAGCCCTAATTTCAATCACCATGACTTGCAGAAAGCAAAAGCTCACTACTGGCAATGGGTTCATTATTTAGCATGTTGCCAAGTGCAAGAAAGTAACCTTTCTTACTTAGTAGCCAAGGACGACTGTAGCTATCTCTCAAGTGCTTGGGTTATATTAGTACCACCATGCACAGTTTAACTTTTGCAGCTAGGCAAAACTCTACCTAAATAACAATGCCCCAACATGAAGTTCACTTTTATAATCCATTGATCAAGGTAAATTTCATTAATTATATAAAGAATGATAGGATTGCATTTATTTTTTATATTTTAATTTTTTATTATCAAAGAAAGATGGTAGACATAAATCAATGTACTTTTGGAAAAAAGATATATCTGTATTGGTATAATACATAGTAAAAACTATTTTAAGAAGTCTTTTGAATATTTTTAACATGTTGTTTTAACAAATAGTTTTAGATAATATGTTAAAATATGTTGCCACCAATTATAGAGAGCACAGATCACTGAAGCAATTCAACCATATATTCAACACATAAACACATGCTCCATTACCAGTTTATTTCTCTGTCTACTACATTTTCTTTTAAATACAATTAGTTCTTGATATTTTTGTCCTTTCTTAGTAATGCTGCTATATAGAGACACCTGCTGGGAAACAAATGAACAGAAGGAAAGTCAAACCTAAGATTTAGAAACAAGAACAGCTTTTCCCGTGTATTCTAAGTATGCTCGCCTCAAACAACACCTGCCTCTGAGCTATATCAACATTCACATATTCCTAGAGATTCATAAGTAATCTAAAAGTCACCACTTAAATAATTAGTTTTAAGAAATGACCATTAGAAATAATCCTTTACCTAATAAGGTATCTGCTATAAGAAATAACAATGAACATATTCTAATCGAGTCATGTATTAGATAATTATGTAATATTTTAGGAAATAATCATTTTTACAGAATTTTTATAACATCATATTTTCAAAGAATTTACATTGCAGTAAAACTTTATTCCTGTCTGAATTTATACAAGTATTATGTAAGAAAAATGGTCCTTTTGTCTTCTATTTACATTAGTCTCTCTTGTTAATTTCTTCCTAAGTGGGTTTTATAACTACAACCCCCACTAAATAAAAACATTAAAAACTGACAACACAATATTTAATATTCAGTGAAAAAGTCAAGTGTTTTTATGTGCTTTAAACTTCAAGCCACCCTTAAACTTTGCTCAAGTATTCTGATGTTCTATGTATCATGAGATCACAAAATCTAAAGACAGTGTGATTCCTTGAGAAATTTTAACAATTTCATTTACATGGCTGGCTGAATTTTGAATAGCAGGGCAAGATTGTAGCCATGTCTTGGAGTACAGCCACTACACTAGTTTTCAAGTGATATTCACCATAATTCAGCTGAACATGGACCAGTCATGTGTGGAGAATAGATGACAGCATGATTTCCAAGCACCTGTTCTATGCTCCCAACCAGATAGTGAGAATGCATTAGATAGTGACAAAATAATATCTGGCCACCAACCATGTGGCAAAGATGCTGACAATTACTTCAAAGCCAACCAAACATATGATCCAGGGTAGGATGAGCATTACATAATTCCAGAAGGGAAGACACCTTGAGAAGGCAGTTATGTAAAAGAAAAATGTCCTCTATATGTGAAAGTAAAGGACTTTAAGCCTCATACTGACCTATAAGCCTCTGTACTTATAGAATCATTCTAGGATCTCCAAAACTATCTATAAAAAGAGAATAGTTGAGGAAACAAGCCCTGAAATCATATAAACTCAAATTCATTCTCCATTGAGCAGTTGACTCAAAGCTTTTAAACTCTCTATGTAGTATTTTACCCATTAATACAAATAAGTCAATAATATACTATTGAAATCATTGATAACTCAAATTCATTCTCCATTGAGCAGTTGACTCAAAGCTTTTAAACTCTCTATGTAGTATTTTACCCATTAATACAAATAAGTCAAT
>PVIH01006794.1:56559-107060 GCA_004025045.1 Sigmodon hispidus | reverse complement strand
AGTGGTAGAGCCCCTGCCTAGAATCCCCCAGTGAGGGGCTGGGGTGTGGCTCAGTGGTAGAGCCCCTGCCTAGAATCCCCCAGTGAGGGGCTGGGGTGTGGCTCAGTGGTAGAGCCCCTGCCTAGAATCCCCCAGTGAGGGGCTGGGGTGTGGCTCAGTGGTCTAGCACCCGCCTAGAGTTTACCATTGGGGTGCTGAAGGTGTAGACTAGATAGACAATGCTTGCCCAGTGTGCTTGAGGCCCTGTATTCCATCCTCAGGAGTTAAAAAGAAGGAAATCAAAGATACTAAAATTAAGCAATGCCCATGGACAGATATGCATAGGTTTATGCAAATATCCATTTTACTTAAAAGGTTTGAACATATATGGATTTTGATTTTTTTAGGGCTGCTGGCACCAATGCACTTCATATTAAGGGATGGGTGTACACATGTGCAGGTGTGCACACATGCACAGATATACACACATGCACATAGATATATACACATGCATTCACATAGATACACACACACACACACACATACACACAATACATGAAGCAAATGTAGCCCCTAAGGGTTGGGAGGAGAGAGAGCCTAATGTCTTCTTTCACATGCTCAGGGCATGACTTCTAAGGTCTCAGGGTGGCCTTGAATTGGAAATGTAGCAAGATCTAGTGGTAGTTGGAACACTGGAGGAGCCTGGGGACAACCCATTGGCTACCTCTTAGAGTGTGACACATAGTTAGAAATAATATTAGCAAATGTCTGTGGAGAGATTTCCACTTATAAAATACTCCAACATACTTTAATACCAGTGGCTTCTCATGACAAAACTCATTAGCCAAAGTAAGAGTGATCACAGCCATTATTTCCTTAGTACGGTGCCGGGCTGTGCTCCACATAATTCCTGATGTGTGGAACACGCTTCATCTGCTTGCCACCATGATGCTACAGCACGCCTTCAGCTTAGCCAGCACAAGAGGACTCAAATGTTTCCTAAGTGCCAAGTGAGCCATCACACCTTGAGATGCAAAGCTCCACTCATGGGCAGCTCAGAAATGCCAATTAATGCTGATGTAGCACAGCAGAACAATGGTAAAGCTGGATTTGAAGGCAGAATTCATCTTCTCATTGTTTCCCTGGCCCGAGGCACCCTCTTCCCAGTTTACAGCAACTGATTCTGGGAATTTGAAACTCAAACATATTTAGACACAAGTCGGGGTGAATCTGTGAGGCTGTTTTTGTCATGGTGCTAGGAAAAGAAGCTTATGTCTTCTTAGGGCTTCCTCCAGGGAAACAGAAAATGACAAGGGATGGGGTTGGGCAGTTATGAGCTTTGCGTCATGGGGCATGTTTGGAGCTGGAACAGGGCAGCAGCCAGCAGGGGAGTGCTGCTTGAAGCAAACTTTGGCTTTTCAGACATGGTCCCATTGTGTTAAGCGTACAATGTCACTGGCCCATAATCAATAGTGGGTGGTAATGTTTGGGGAGGTTGTTGAACCTTGAGTAAGAGGCTGCCAGAAGGAAGGAAGTGGTTGGGGGTGGGGGACTTGAGTGTTGATAGCACAGCTCCCTCACTCTACTTGCTGGTCATCTGATGTGAGCAGCCATGTTGAAAGTCCCTGTTCCTAGCTCCTGCTGCTCTGAACTCAGTCACTCCCTGTTGGCATGCCATCCTCAGGATGGTGACAGAGCCGAAAGAAATCATTTCTTCCTTAAATTGCTTTACCACAGCATTGTGTCACAGGGTGAGAGAAGACGGAACACGCTGTGAACATGTACAGACTGCTCAACCTTATCTGGCTAATTCCCATTCACTAGTGTGGGTGAGAAGAAGAGCCTGGTCTCACATACAGTGTAGGGAGGGTGGCCCTCACCTGCACAGCTTCTGGGTGGGTATGCTACTTGCTGCAGGAATAGGATATCCCCAATATCCTATCAGAGTTTGGATCTGGTATACCACCGGTGACTCATGTGTGTTGAAAGCTTGGTCCCAAACTACTGATGCTATTGGGTGGGTGATAGAAACCTTAGGCAGTGGAACCCTGTAAAAAAAGAAGTGGATGATATAGGGAAGAGTCTTGTAGGGTATAACAAGAACCTTGTGAAACTCCGAGCCCAAATCTCTCTTTCTTTTTTTAAACTTTATTTATTTATTTATTTGCCTGGAACTGGAACTACAGACAGTTGTGAGCTGCCATGTGGGTGCTGGGAATCGAACCCGGGTCCTCTGGAAGAGCAGACAGTGCTCTTAACCGCTGAGCCATCTCTCCAGCCCCCCAAATCTCTCTTTCTTAAAGCTGGATTTCTCTGGTGTTTTACTACAGCAAGAGAGAAATGTCTTAAGGTGGCAGCTGAGGAATAGAACTGAGTGATGCATAGCAGCTGAGCACAGGCCCAGAGGCCTCCATGGCCTTCACCAGGTACCACTCTTACTATACAAATAAAGATGTGTAGTGGGGTTATATTATTACACTGTAAATAATTGTCCCACCTGCTGGTTTAATAAAACTGCTGATTGGTTGAAAGCAGACAGGAAATGTGGGTAGGGCTATCAGACTAATAGAACTCTAGGAACAGGAAGAACAGAGCAGAGATGCCAGTTGCATGGCTGAACAAGGTAAGAATCATGGGTAGTTTAAGAGTAAAGAGTTAGCAAGTTATATGCCTGGGCCCTAGACCAATCAGCATAAAATTAATAGAAGCATCTGTGTTTTTTTGTGGGCCAGTGGGACCACCGGTCTACGGAGCAGTGGGTCAGAACCTCAGAGCTAGGCCTAAAAGTCCGGGCTGGAAACTTTTTACAACAAAGATGAACTGTGTGTAGCTG
This sequence comes from Sigmodon hispidus, assembly GCA_004025045.1. NCBI lineage: Eukaryota > Metazoa > Chordata > Mammalia > Rodentia > Cricetidae > Sigmodon > Sigmodon hispidus. The sequence continues at coordinate 104,248 of PVIH01006794.1, read as the reverse complement.
TGCGCTGGGCTTCTGTGTATGGCTGGGAGTCATGGTACCTTGTACCCCTTAAGAGGGGTCCTGTCTGCACAACCCTCACCAACATGATGGCTTGTAAGCACTGTGGAGTCTTGTTGATTAAGCAAAATGAAGTAGAAAGAAGCAGATAGCTTTGAGTTGATGGGAGCAGGTAATGCTGCCAGCACACTAGGAAGCCAATTATCAAAGCTGTATCTGATGCAAAGTTCTGAACAGTCACTGCTCACCAATGGCATGGAGCTGAGCCTTGACTGAACATGTGGGAACTGCTTGGCTGCCCTACAGAGAGTACATTGGATTTTGTCTCAGGAAACAAGCTCCTGCAGCAGTTTGGGATGGAGAGGCACTCTGTGTGATGACATGGGAAGCATTTTGCTTAGGGAAATGGGCTTGAAATGTCTGATCAGACAGAATGCTAGGTAGTCAGACACTCCAAGAATAGTCAGCTCATGATCTGGTGAAATGAAGGTCTCCAGAGGAGGGGTGAATGGACCTTCAGAAGTCTGCTTCCTTTATTCAGAAGAAGAAAGAACCAGACGATCCCTCTACCTTAACTGTGTTCCTCCAACTGATGTCTTCTAACATATTTCAGTCTCATTAGACAGATCCCCAGATTTGACTATATAAAAATAAAAACAAAAAGAACTTCTATCTGGGGCCATCAGAGAGGCAAGAGGCAGGTGCTAGTCTGGGCTACCTGCAGTGTAATTTTTATAGACAGCCTTTTGTGTATGGTAGAGTGGAGATCTGCTCCCTCTGCAGCCTCACTGAGCAGAAAGGCAAGAGAATATTTCATGGCGGAGCGAGGCTCAGTGTCAAAGCACTTACCTAGCATTCAGAAGTACCTTTGTTCCAACTACAGTACTATAAAGTGATAATCAATAAAAGACAGGGGAAATAGTGAGTAAAATACAAAATTATGTTGTTCTATATCGATCCCTAAAGGTATGTATACCTTGCCACCCTAAGGACAGATGAGGATCAAGGGAATAGCCAGGCTATTTATCTTCAAAACCTTGAAGAAAAAAGGAGGGAAGGAAGGAGGAAGGATGAGGAAGAGGAGTTGAGAGGGAGGGAGAATGGTAGAGAAAGGAAGAGAGGGAGAGAGGGATGAGGGGTAAAGGGAGAAGAAAAAGAAGGGCAGAGGCAGCGTCAGTAATTTGGGAAGGTGAGAAGCCAATAGCTGACTAGCAAAGGTTTTGGAGAAATAAAATTCCAGGTGTCTGTGCATTAGATCATGGACTGGCTGCTATTCAGGTCTAGCTGAGGCTGCTTAAGAAGGTACACATGGTAAGACTTCCCAGAAGATGGCAAAATGACAAAGCAGGAAAACAGAAGAGGAAGATATTGATGTAGGAAAACCACCACTGGAATGACTGGGGCTCTGGAAGAGTCTATAGAAAATGGGAGCAGGAAGTCACCGAGGAAGAAAATCAAGATGATGTCCCTGGAACACAGTATTATAGGACCGGAAAGCCTAGCTCAAAGGATGAGAGTGGATCCATCACTGTGAATGTCTGTGTCATAGAGACAGAAATAGGATCTTCAAATACACTAATACACTGTAAGAAAGATAGACAGAAAGTGCTTTAGTCTTCTCACCATCAATATTAAAAGGTAGAAGGCAATTAAACATTAAAAAAGTCTTCCACAGTCACAAAGAAAAATCACATTTATCCTGAATTTTTCTACCCAACCAAACTATCCAGCTAACTGTGAGAATAGATGAGAACTCTCCAGACATACAAGTTCCAAAATGACTCCCTTCTTACATATTAGGAAACTACAGGAATATGTGCTCTATCAAGACAAGAGGAAATAAGAGAGGGTGAAGGTCTTATCTGCTGTTTTATTATCACAAAGAGACACCATGACCAAGGAACTATATAAAAGAAACCATTTAATTGATGCTTTGTGTGTCAGAGTGTTAGAGGCCATGGCCATCTTGGTAGGGAGCTTGGCAGTAGACAGACAGGCATGGTGAGACCTTATGTCTGATCCACAAGCATGAGGCACAGAGAAAGCTAACTGGGAATGATATGGACTTCTGAGCCCTCAAAGCCCACCCCCAGTGACTCATCTTCTCCAAGAAGGCCACATCTCTTACTCTTTCTCCAACAGTTCCACCAACTGTGACCAGTATTCAAGCATGAGCCTATGTGGGTTGCTTTTACTTAAACTACCAAACTATCAACCACTCTTGTTTTTTCCCCCCTTCCCCCTCACTTCTTCCCTTTTTATATGTCCACCGTGTCCAGGCGTCAGAGTGATGCTGCACATAAAACAGACAAGGTCACAGACCACACAAGGCTTAGCTTTTATTTTTATCAATGGTCTTTAATGTCAACACTGAATCCTCAACTGGAGGCCATGCCAAAGTGAAGATGTCAAACACCGAGGACACAGCTCATAATTCTTACCTCTACTTCTTGACGCTTTCCTTTTTGACTGGCATGTGCCAGCTTTGATGTCCTGTAGGTGACTTCTTAAGACTGTCTAAACATACTCTGAATCTCAGGGGATATCATTTGGGTGTTCTTTTCCTGAGTCCCTTGGAGTAATTCGTATAAGACTGAATTGATATTAGAAACAACCTGTACTGATTATAATGTAGACTATGGGGAAAGAGTTCTCTCTTTGGCCACACAGTAGGCAAGACCTAGTTACTCCTGGATCCTGGCTGTTGCAGTCTGAGGAGGAAATGGGGAGGAGACATCTGAATAATAACTAGGGCAGAGTTGCTGTGGGCTGGGAGCCAGGCCCGGACTGCAGCAAGCAGGGAGGCACATTGCCAGGCCATTAGAAGCACTGCTAGCTAACTAGGGAGGCACCCCCAAACTATCTTCTGGGGAGGCACCAGATGGAGAGCACATGGAGCTAGAAGAAAATGGGTAGAAGGGTGATAAATCCGAGCTGTTGCCCCCAAGAGATGCATTTGATCTAAGCCCTTGGTGAAGAGAAAAGAAGGTTGCCCAGATGTTAGGTACACAGTAAGCAGAGAGGCTGAGAATGCATGGTAACTTGGGATGGTGTGTCCTTAGAATGTGGTTATAAAGTTGACTTCGTTCCTTCAATGAATGAGAACATGTTACAGAAGGCTCAGCCCGAGGGTAGGAAAAATGGCGTGGCGGGGGTTGAGGATGAATACAAAGGCAGGGTGGAAAAGCAGAGACACTGCAGAGGGCAGGTTGTTGGTGGCAGGTGAAGAATGAGCAATGAGTGGTGCCAACTGGATGGTGATGGCATAGTGAGTGATTGTTTAGGAGGCTTCGAGACTATTGAGAAGAGTCGGGAACACTGTCCTGGAATCAGCCTGGAAGCTGGACCTTCGTGAATGGCATCATCTATGAAAGGTGAAGACTCTAATGTGACAGTGTTTACAAGAGCCAAGACAGGAACCCAGGTGAAGCTGAATGGCTAAAGAAAATGTATTCCAAGGCTGGAGATCTGGCTTAGCAATTCAGCTTGCTTGCTGCTTTCGCAGAGGACCGAGGCTCAGTTCCTAGTACCCACATAGTGGCTCAACTGCTGGTAATTAAAGATTCAGGAAATCCAATACTTTGGTGCATGCAAGTGCGCTCTCTCTGTCTCTGTCTCTGTCTCTGTCTCTGTCTCTGTCTCTGTCTCTGTCTCTGCCTCTGCCTCTGCCTCTCTCTCTCTCTCTCTCTCTCTCTCACACACACACACACACACACACACACACACACACACACAAAATGTTTGCATACACAGTGGAGTTTTATTTAGCCATACAGGACATAGTACTGCCATTTTAGAACAATAAATAGATAAAGGATAATCTCAGAAGTTAGAAAGAAAGGCTACATCCTCAGTGGCTTCAATCCCAGTGCCTTCTCTCTCTCTCTCTCTCTCTCTCTCTCTCTCTCTCTCTCTCTCTGTCTGTGTCTCTCTCCCCTCTGTCTCTCTCTCTGCTGAGTAGGAAGGATTGCTATGACTTAAGATCAGGCTGAATGACAGGGTAAGATGTTGGACATAAAGTATATCCAGACTCGTGTCACATTTCTCTCCTTTGTTAATTAACCTAGATTAAATATATTCTATGTCATGAAGTATAAGGTGGACTTGTAGGGAGATAGAGGTGTCATACGGGGGCGAGAGGTGGATAGGAAAGAGAGGGAAGCCGAAGGAGAGAAATGGAAAACGTGTGCTCTCCCTCATGTGAAATCTAGATTTTAATAGCATACACATGCACATGCACACATGCATACACACGCATGCACACCCATGCACATTCATGTACATGCACACATATGCACACGCACACACAGTAGAAAGGACTCTTGGGAAGGAGAAAGAGAACCAGCCAGATGGGGAGGGGGAGGGATGAAGGAGAGTCCTGGTAAATGTAAACAAACTACAGTGATGTAAATATACACATATTTCATACACATATCTATAAAAACTTCGTACTGAAACCTATTATTTTGCATGATAATCAAAAATTAATTTAGAAAAATAAATATAAGTGACAGCAACCTAGGAACTTAGAAGAAAAGGACAAAGATGTGATATAATAAGAAAGGATTGTTTACAATGTCAGGGACTAAAGCCAGACTTGGTGGCTCTTGTTCCCAGCACCGGAGTTGTATTAATGCTAAGGCAGGAAGATTGTGGTGATCTCAAGGCCAGCCTGCACTACAGAGAAATGCTTTTGCAAATATACAAGGGAGAAGACATCTTTTAGAAGGTCAAGGGGAGTCTAGCCTGTTAGGAGTCTCTCTTTCTTGGACCTAATCCCTTTGCAATACCATGTATGTGATGCTGGTCTCCACTCTCTAAAAATTATGCATCACATTAAATATCCTCTCAGGCTCCTCCCAAATCCATGCATTAGAGGACTACTGGGCAATAGCCCTCTGCTATTCTGACTACACTTCAGTAATGTCTATTGTGACTGTGCCACTCTGTCACACCCTCAGTGTGAGAGAATGGAATGCACTTGGCTGAATTTAGAGTCACCAGGAGCAGGGTAGCTGGGAGTATTTCAATGGCTCTCAAAGGAAACCTGCTTTGGGGTGCTTCACCCTTTGTTGAAAAAATTAATCTGCACATAGTTTATTAAAGGTTGCAAATGCTGCCAGCGACCCTTTGCAAACAGATACAACATCTTTAAGAGATTGCGGAGGTAAATCTTATTGTCTGGGGAAATGACTTCTGCACAGTTATTTCTTTTATTGCTCATTGACTGGGATGGCATTACTCAGTTTAATAAATCCTACTGTATCTCTCAGTCCATGTAGCCTGATATAAATATCTCAAGTTATGTCACATTACCCCTTTGTACAGCTATCCTGGGCCCCGATGACTGGAGCCTGATAAATGCAAAACCTCATTTGCTTTGTGAGTGATTGAGCGTTAACACTGTTTAGATTTCTTAATGTACTTGTATTAGCATGAATAAGTAATGAGCATGCCAGGCTTTTTTGAATATTTGATTGTATCTTTGTAATGGATTTGTGTCTCTCTCTTTGTGCTAATGTCATTGTAACTTTGTTGGTGTCATAACTCCTAGCCATAGCAATTGATCTTTATCACCCCGTCTGGAGTCAATCACCCTCTCCTTGCCGAATCATGATGTGCTGGGTCTCTCTCTCCCTCTCTCTCTCTCTCCCTCTCTCCCTCTCTCTCTCTCTCATATTGTTTTGTTTTCTCAATACAGCTGGTATCCTCCCCATCCCCAGGGAATGTCTTGCCTGCCTCATGAAGAGCAAAACTGAGCTTACTCATACAGTGGATGCAGGCAAGGATTATAAATTGGCAATGCCTTCATAGACACCAACAACGATGAGTCACATCCTGACTCTCAACTCCAGCAAAGCCCTACCAACCCTTTCATTATTGCAGGATCGATGGATGGGTCTACCATTGTACAAATGGCTTCTGTGCATTTACACCAATGAGGCAGAAAGGACACCTTTCCTATGGTCCAAAATTTATCTAATGCCTTACCAGAAGCTTCCTCTTATTTTTCTTTTATTTTGTGATTATAATAATAATATTATTATTATATTTAATGTTATATTATTTCTCTTTTTTCTTCTCTTCAAGCCCCACTCTTTCATATACATATATATTCGTAAACATAACCTGTTCAGTCTATATAGTGTTATTTGAACATTTGTTTTCAGAACTGACCATTTAGTATTGGATAACCAACTGATAGGCTCTTTCCAGGGGGAGACTATTTTCCCCACTCTCAGAGTTTCTTGTTACCTATAGTTTTTATTTTTTTTTGAGTGTGTGTATGTATGTGTGTGTGAGTGTGTGTATATGTGTGTGTGAGTGTGTGTGTATGTGATGTGTGTGTATGTGTTGTGTGTGGTGTGTATGTGTGTGTATGTGTGTATATGTATGTGTGTGTATATCTGTGTATGTGTGTGTGTGAGTGTGCACACACATAGGGTTGAGACCTCATAGGCTTCTCCCCCTACTTGCTCTTGGACATTTTTACTCAAAAATGTTGTCATTAAAACTTACAGAAGTTTTATGCTCTTGTGGAAGGGTGATCAATTCCTAAGATGTAACAATAATAACGTGCAAGCTCTAAATGCCAATAAGTATATTCTCATGCTACAAGCATGGTCCTTATGCAAAGGTGGCTAATGAAATTGGTGGTTTCCCAGGTGCTTACAACTGAGATCCAGCAGGACCAAGTCTCCCAGGGCACAGGAACATATGGTAGGGTGTGGAAGAAGCACAGAACCCTTACAGAACAGGAATCCTTCTGCATAGTCTTGACCTGTTGAGCTGGTAACTATGTAGAGGCTGTGGTCTGAACCAAATTTAATAGTGATGGTGTGGATGTAAAGTATTATGGACTCCTCACACCTTTCCTCCCACAGCAGAACTTCAGACAGACAGTAAGTTTATGAAATGACATCTGAACAATATTTGTGATGTGTCTCTGGTAAGTAGATAAATAATTTCCCAGATGATGATGATAATCATTCTGATAAGCAAGATTTGAGTCTATGAGTGCTTTTCTGAATACCAATGCTTTTGACTTTTAGTTGCTGCATACATAAATTAGATGAAAAATTTTAACTTGGGATTGTTTTTTTACCTGCTGCTACCCTGGATATTATCTTCCTGTCCCTCTGTATTGGTCTTCTTATTTTATTTTTTTATTACTCAATGCTAAAGATCAAGTATATAACCTTTCCCCAAAGGTCAGTGTGCTAAAGGTTAGTCCCTAGAGGACTAGAGAAGGTAGGAGCTTTGAGAAGCAAGATCCTTGTAGAAAGTCTTCTGGCCATTGGGGTGTGCTCTACTTTCATTTCTTTTGCTGTAAAAAAAAAATCCTGACAAAAGCAGCTAAAGAGAGAATTATTTGAGAGGGTTACAGTTTTAGATTATAATGTATTTTTTACGGGATTCAAGGCTGGATCACCTCCATAGTCAAGATAAGAGAGAAAATAAACTCATGTGGTTATTTCACTCTTCAAAAGCCCAGCCTCAGAAATGGTGCTGCCTACAGTGGGCTAGATCCTCTTATATCAACTAACAATCAAGACAATTCCCCACCAACATGTGCACAGGCCAATCTGATCTCATTCCTCATTAAGGCTCTTGTCCTACGTGATTCTAGATAGTGACAGTAAAATCTAACTGTGGCAGAGAGTGTGCCACTGAAGAAGAACACTGGGACCTCAGCCTCTTTTTTCTCTTTGTCTATTTGGTTTCCTGGCTGATTATACCACATGATTCTGCTGTGCTGTGATGCTTCTTGAAGTCAAAGAGCAGTGGGTCCAAAGAACCATGGCTTTTGAAATTGCTGGGTAGGTTAGGTTGACCTTAAACTTGTGTGCTTCCTTCTTCAGCCTCCAAAATGCTGAAACTACAAGTGTATGTACCAGCATACATGGGCCAAGTCTTTTATTTTAGAGCAGGAATCAGATCAAGGTGGTACATTTTCAGAGTCTATGTGCCAGGAGATGCTCAGAAAATTGAAGGGAATTGAAAGGTAGTAAGCTTGCTACCTACTTGGTCCTTCTGGGAACTAGATGTTCAGAGTCCAGGGGAGATGTGCATAGTTATTGTGTGGTTCTTGGTAGGTCTTCACCAGACCCAGCTAGAAGGAAGCTGAGAAAGTTGTTGACAACATTGCTGTGAAGAGAACTCAAGCTAGACCTGAGACTTTACAAAGGCTCTATGGTCCAGGGCAAGAAGGAGGTAGAAATAGAACTCCATACATGTATGCTTTGGTGTCCAGGAAGTGTTGGTTACCTTTACACAAAGTTGCATCCCAGAGATAGTTTCTTGGTCAACAGTTTAGAGCTCTCACCTCCCTGTGGAATTAAGTGAGCTAATGATTAGGGAGGGTGTAGGGTCTAGAGGTGCATGGGGAGGGGCTAAGAACTAGAATGGTTGAGGGAGGGAAGAAGGAGAAGAAAAAGGCAGTAAGACTTGAGCCAGGAAAGATGCTGGCAGTTTGAAGATGGAGAGTGCCCATGTACACAGAGAAATGTATGTGCAGCAGGGACTTTACCAAGTGTGGACTAGGCGTTTGAAGGAGAGAATGTCTGAAGACTGGGGCTGCCAACACAACCTGTGAAGACTCTCCAGTTCCCAAGCCACCCAAGGGGAGAATCCATGCCTTCAAGTCTCATAGATGAATAGATCCCAGGCCGGATTCTGGATGCATTTTTCTAAAATATAACTGGACTTGGAATCCATCCACTACTTCTGCAAACTGCGCATGGATGTTTTGGTTAGTAGTAAAAAATTAAAGGGTCTTCGAGGTCAACAGGATCCTAGACATGCATATTCTAATTTTTAAAAAATCATATGACATGCCAGAGCTGCTCTGGACCCAGAGGGATTCTCCTGCTCCAATGTAATGGCCTCATGGCCACACAGAAGCCATTTTAAAGTAGTTGTCAGTCTTAATAGATCTTGGGCTGGGAATATCTTTCTTAGAATTTTATTATGAAAATCAGTGAGTCACTCTGGTCCTTTACATTTTTTGTATATGTGCATATGTGTGTATTTATGTTTGTATGTATGTGTAAGCAGACTCATGCCATAGCATGTGTGTGAAAGTCAGAGTACAGACAACCTGTGGCAGTCAGTTATCTGTTTCTGCCATATGGTCCTGGGGACCAGACACAGATCGTCAGGCTTGGCAGTGGTGTCTTTACTGCAGGGCATTTGTCAGCCCGACCCTGGGTCTCCCTCCTTAGTCTCACCTGGTATAATTGTATAGAGGGGACACACACACAGCCATATGTACTCTCATTTCTTCTGTCTTGTATCATGATGATGATGATGGAAAAACAAGTGTGTGTGTTTGTGTGTGTGTGTGTGTGTGTTTGTGTGTGTGTGTGTGTGTGTGTGTGTGTGTGTGTGTGTAACCTCCTATCTGTGTGTCTCCCTCTGCAAGAACCATCCACAGAGCTGAATGCGTGTGGCAAGCAAAGTATTCTGTGGATTCTGTCCTGATTATTAAATACGGAATGAGGAAAGGCAAGCACACAGAAGCAAGAGTTGGCCTGCACTTTACATAAAGGTCATCAGTGAGAACAGAACTCGTGGTGAAGCACACAGAAACCCCTTTACTGCCTTGTAGACTCAGCAGTAGAGCTATGGCTTCTATGTCCCAGTTGTTTTTCATCCTTTTCTTCTTTTTTTCCCCATCCCAGGCAATGACAATGGATTATTTTTGTAAGCAAGTGCTCTATCCATTATTAAATTGATTATTCAAATCTCATTTTTTTAAAAGAGAAGCCAGATGGCAATTTTCCATTATTTGTTGCCACTGACAACCACCAACCTTAAACTTAAAGATTTCTTCTTTCCCCGTCTCCTAGCTGAAGAGCCTGATCCACTCCCAGGCAGAGGGAAAGTAGATGCCACATTGGCAACAAATAGCCAATTACCAAATAAGATTGCCGTGATCAATTATTTCAAAATCATCTTCACATTGACAGAGCTGTTGTTCTTTTGACGATTCTATAATTAACTTATCTATATTCAGACATGGTAACTTTGTTCCCTCTAGCCGTTGGGATGTGAGCGCTATTGTTGTTAGTTGTCATGACAGCAAGAAACATGTTTTTACATGTCCAGCATCCTGGTTATTTTAAGGTCTTAATAAGTATGCCTTGCTAATGAATCAGAATAATAGTGATTGGGCAAAATAATGACTTTGAAAATTGTAAGGGAGTTAAAAATCTAAATGTGAGATAATTACTGCCCTTGTGATAATTGTGAAGTAGGTTTCTTTCTCTGCGTGTACACATGTGCACCATTAATGTATTACCTGGCTGTCTCTATGAATGCAGATGCATAGGTATTTTGCGGGTGGTGCCCTGCTCTGTGACAGCGGGCTCTTCAGAGTCTACCGTGACAGGCACTGCTGTCCCATGTCTCATGGCTGGGGCTCACCTTGTAGTTTTACAAATCTATTATGGGCGCTTGTCTTTAAATCCTTTAAATACATTTTGGAGACTTCATTCACCTCCTCACCTTCTTCACGCATGTAAATTGAATCTGCTGCCTCAAGTGTCCTAAGGATGACTGTTCTAACTGATCATATTCCTGCGACTGATTGGTTTCCCTTTTATGACTTCACTGGTAGCTGATGGTTTCATTTTTTGTTTGTTTTGCTAGTCTCTTAGGAACACGGCTTTGCTATGCAGCTCAAGCTGGCCTTGAGTTCTGGTCTTCTGGTTTTGGCTGGGGAGTGTAGTGTGTGTGTGTGTGTGTGTGTGTGTGTGTGTCTAGGTGGGTGGGTGGGTTGAGTATAGGTGTGAAATACCACATCTGGCTCTTTCCTGATGTTTTGCATTCTGGTCTTCTCAGGAGAGAAGACATTTCAGTTATATACAAAAGGCGCCCACTTAGCCTCCTGTGAAACACCCACACATGAAAGTTTTCAGATGGTAACTCTTGTGTTCCAGACAATGTGTTGACACTTTTTAATCAATAGTAAGATAATTTTCTTGGTTTGGGCTATATTCAAATTCTGACCAAATTTTGTCTACCTTATTGAATTGGAATTGATGGTTGGGTTTGGTGGTATATATCTTCAAGCCCAGCACATGGGAGGCAGATCTTTGTGAGTTTGAGGCCAGCTTGATCTACATAGTGAGTTCCAGGACAGCCAGGGCTCTGAAGTAAGAACGTGTCTCAAAAACAACAATAAACCCACACACAGCAAATTTGGATTTTTTTTTTAGATAATTCTGAAAAATATGAGGATGGTCAAGATAGCTGAGGTGTGTTACCATAATTTGTCCTTGACTGTTCCCCAAGGTTTCATGAGTTAAAGACCTAGGGCAATGGAGCCTTCAGGAAATGGGTCCTCTTGGGGAACCTTCTGCTTACTGGTGGGGTGCCCTTGAAGCTGACAGTGGAACCCCAATACCCTTATAACACTCTTTCTTTTCCTATCTACAAGCTGAGAAGTTTTCTCTGCCACCTGCCCCCACTATGCTATTCGTGCATACAGCTGTCCACAGGCTCAAGTCTACAAACTGTGAATCAAAACCAAATAACTAACATACAAATTCCATAAGGGTTAAAAAAAAAGTGTTAGCATCCATGTTAAGTTTCTAATCAAACACTGCAAAAATGCATTAATCAGTATTTCATAGTTCATTACAGTCTGACTAATTTTGAAATCCCTCATGTAAATTGATTAAATGTCTTCTTCAAGCAGATAAATGCGCTTTTGTTTTAAGCAACCTTTACTGAGCAAATCATAGTTCTCTGTCACTCAGCTCTCACCCAGTTAGGATGAGTGTTCACAAAGCGAGCTCTAGAAGGTTCCAGTTTACAGCTAGACTTACCAGCCAATTACAACACACTTTGTGGGCCCCAAGTATTTAGTAAGCATCTATTTTGTGCCCACAACTGTGTGATGTGCAGGAGGAGAAAAGAAGTATGAGGCATGCTCCTCCCCCACAGGAGAGCCATGATTCATAGACATCCATGCACCCTTAGTCACAGCTGGATGACGGAGCACAGCCCACAATGTTTTTGTTACTTTCAAAAATACAAACTAACTCTGAGTAGCTTTAACAAAAAGTAAAAATAAAAAATGCTCGCTGCTTACCTAGGGGCTGAATTCTGGAATTTCTTGCCAGTTGATTATAAAACAGGCCAAGGGTTGGTGGCTCTCTTCTCTCAGGACTCCCCACAGTTGTGGGAAGTATTAGGGTGCCAAAGGGGGCGGCACCCTTTAGCCCGGGCTGTTTTTATGTCTCCCTCCCTGAGCAGAGAATCTTTTCTCACCATCTCCTGTTAGAGCTCTCTAAGAAAGACACTTGGACTAATCATTGCCCCATAGAAGGAACCATGGTAGGCTCAGCTGAATTATTAGGGCAACAGAAAAACCAAAGAGTGTTTCTCAACATGGACCACAGATACTAAGATCGATCATTGGGCTGAATAATTTCAAAGGGTGCATACTATCCTATCATTTGAGAAACAGAAGTTGGAGAATCATCACTTGATGCCGGGAAATAAGACCAGCATGGACAATGTAGGAAAATTTTGTATAAGTAAGTACAACCTGGGAAGAACCCAGATTGGTTCACAGCATTCACAACTCTTGTAATTTCAGGTGCAGGGGAAATCTAACTCCCTCTTCTGGCTTCTTTTGGTACTGCACGCAGAAGGTGCCAGATGTACCTGCAGGTACGCAGGCAAATAAAATAAAAATGAATAAAAATGAAATAACAAAAAGTGGATAACATAGCTACTTCTCTTTCCTTCCTTCTCCCATCCCTCTTTCCCTCCCTTCCTGCCTCCTTCTCTTCTTCCTTCTTTCCCTTTTCTCTGTAATGTAGCTTGTAAATCGAACATCTCTAACAACAAAATCTAAAATTTGAAATGCTTAATATCCAAACCTTTTTGTGTAAGCATGATGTTATAACAGAAAAATCCCAAACCTGACCTACTATGATGGGTTGCAGTCAAAATGCATGTTTATTGAAGACCTATAAAACTGCCTTCAGGCTATTTATATGTACATAATACACCAATTAATTTCATGTTTAGGCACGTCTTAGCTTTAATATATCTCACTATGAATATGCAAATATTTTAAAAATGAAATTGAAATTTGAAGTATATAAAGCCAAAACAAACAAACAACAAACAAATACAGCCACTTGTGATGTCAAACATTTCCAGGGAGGGCTGCTTGGGCCTCAGATGTAGTGGAGCAGACATACAAATACACATATAATTCAAGGGTTGGCTGTTTGTTACGGTTTAGTGGGAGTTTAACATCTCGTATGAAAAGATAGTGTAGGGTAATAGCCATTATGAATTTCTCACTCTCCAGTCACTAGACAGAGGATCTCCTCTTGCCTTTGGGTAGTCAGACCCATGGAGCTACTCAATGGATTGGTGTCTCAGCATCCCTGAGCACTTCTAAGGCTGCCATGACTACTTACTTTCTCTTCTTGTAGCTCTGAGTGCCTCCATTTACATTTCTTCTCCTTTGGACCGGACTCATGCTTATCTTATGGCTTATCCTAGCTTATCTCAAGGGCTGAGTAAGACCAGGGAGTGGCTAGGACTCAGGAGAATCCGTGTGTGTGTGTGTGTGTGTGTGTGTGTGTGTGTGTCTCACATGCAATTTATGGCATCACAGACTTGTCGACAGAGAGAATGCAAGGCCAGGCTAGATTCAGTACTCAATGATTGCCTTGCCCATTGTTCGCATGTTTCGTCGATTAGTCACCCATGCCCACACTGCGGAGCACTGTTCCAGGAAGATTTCCCTCAGTACCAGTTGGTCTTTTCCTCTCAGTGGCCCAGGGAGGGCAGCACCTGAACTGCTGGGGGAATTTCCATCCACCACACCATACTGACACACAGATTCCTTGCTTGTTGAGTCAAATCAGTCCCATAGGTAAAACCACCACAGCACCCTCCAAGTTGGCCCAGACCTGTTGCACAGTGGGGATTTCCTAGTGTTCCCATACAGACCCACAATCAGCTGGGCACACCTGTGATAAAACCTATACATGTGATGACAGTTTCCTTTCAACTTGTCATCCCTAGGCTTGGGCGTCACTGCCACAGGCAGGCTGATTCCACTGTGTGATGTTTTCACTCACTCACCTTACCAGGGGTTAGAGAGCGAAGCTAAAGACCTCTAGGGTGCAGGAGTTGAGAACCTGGGCTACATCTAGGGCAATAATAGATAGCTCTTTAAATTCTGCTGACATACTCAGCGGGCAATGATGATTAACCTCGATTGACAATTTGTTTGGCTGGTTAATGTGTGTTCAGATGTGTGTGTGTGTGTGTGTGTGTGTGTGTGTGTGTGTGTGTGTGTATCCAAAGAGAACTAACAGAAGGGAGAAGACCCATTTTGAAAGTAAGTGACCCCATCCATAGGTCAGAAGCCTTGATGAACTAGAAAAGGGGAAAAGACCATTACAGATATTCTATCTGTCTGTCTGTCTGTCTATCTATCTATCTATCCATCCATCCATCATTTATCTTTCTCTTTATCTATAATCTATCATCTATTATCTATCATGTATCTATCAATCTTTCTATCACATATATAATCTATCTATAATCTATCATTTTTCTATCATTTATCTATTTATATATTATCTATCATCTATCTTTCTATTTATCTATAATCTATCTATCATCTCTCTATAATCTATCTATCTATCTATCTATCTATCTATCTATCTATCTATCCACCTATATTAGCTCCCTGGCCATTATGATGTCAGGCGCTCTACCCTGACACCTCAAGTACTCAAACTTCTTAAACCATGAACTATGAAAATTTTGCTTACATTAAGTTACCAATGTCAGATATTTTGCTACCGTGACAAGAAATTGGTCAACATCAGGAGACAAGGGACATGGAAGAAGACAGTGGACCTAAAGAAGTTGGAGTCAGCTTAAAGAGTTTCTTTAGACAGTAAGTAGGACTGACCTCAAAGACAGCTCCCCAGGCAGAGAACATGGGTCTGGAGAGCTTGGGCGGGCTTCCAGGGTAAGTATAAGCTGAATCAAATACAGCCTAATTAGGAGATATAGTCTGCAGGGTTCTCCTTAGCACACTGGTCTTAGTGAAGTCTTTACCCCCCATCAAGGAAACTTTTCTTTGCTGCAGACAGAGACCATTACAGAATATCCCAGTCAATCGAAATGTCAAGTTGTGGGATCCTATCCCAATAGATACACATAAAATACAGCACCACACCTAAGGCTCAGGGAACACTGAAGAAGAGGCAGCAGAAAGACTGTAAGAGCCAGAGAATTAGGGAGTTTGCTGTGAGATTGTGTCTCCTAGTAACGTCAGAAATTACACCCACACTGGCTCACAAACATGACCATCCAAGTGTGAGCTGAGTGTGGAATGACAGCGGCAAATTGCACGGGAGAAAAGCTCATGAGGCCTCAGTGCTACACAAAGTAAGTCCAGAAGCAAAGACATGGGTCTACCCAGGGACGAGCACACCAATTAGTTGTTCATTGCCAAATGGTCAGCTCTGAATACATATATAAAAGTAACATAATACAGATGGAGCAGGTTATATTTAGTAATATATGGTATATACATATACGCATATGACAGCAATTAATGAAAAAGGAGCCCATGAATTTAAAAGCAAGTAAGGAGAGGTATATGGGAATGTTTGGATGAAGGAAAGAAAAGAGGAAAATGTAGTTATAATCTTAAAAATAATATTAGTTTTAGTAAGGCATCTCCTTTCAGTTAACACTCTGACCATAAACCTTTGATGGCCTTCATGGGTTGTTCAAAGCCTGATTTACAAACCATTTGGTTAAATAGTGTATAAAGTAAGGCAGGGCTAGAGAGTTGGCTCCGTGGGGAAAGTGCTTGCTGCATACATATGAACTCTGAGTTTAGGTTTCCAGGGCAGTATAAAGCTGGGCACAGAAATGTATTGCTTCAGGGAGCTAGGAGGTGGAGACAAGGGAATTAGTGGAATCGTCAGACCAGTTAGTGTGGTGTGTGTAGGAGCAAAGGATACCATGTCAAACAACGTGGAAGGCAATGATTGGCCCCTCAGGTTGTCTTCTAACTTCCAAATGAGTGCTATGATGCACACGCAACGAGACACACACACACACACACACACACACACACACACGCACACGAGACAGAGAGAGAGAGAGAGAGAGAGAGAGAGAGAGAGAGAGAGAGAGAGAGAAAGAGAGAATTGATTTCATGTTTTTGCTCTGTCAGTATGTTTCTTTCTTCCTATTTCTAGCAGTATTCCTCAAGAAACTGAAGTAACCCAGGACATCACTGTGTAGCCTCCAGACTTTTATCACCTGGGATGACTGATGGATGCCAGAGTCATCTTTGTGAGAAACAGAATCCTGTTTCTCGGAACAAATCTCAGAGAATCCTGGCTGAGGGATCTGTCCGCAAAACGACCTCTGATTATTTCTCTGTGTTTGTTTCTCTTTCAGATTCATCAGAGTTGAAAAATCTCACTGTTGAGGAACACAGTGTCCCAAGTTTACTTTTTTTTCTTCATTTTTTAAAAAAACTTTTCAGACTAATATCTTTTTTGCCAAGTTCTGAGTCCATGGAAAAATTGATCCAACCCTTTGAGTGTCATTAATAAAATTATGAGTTAAGATATGCCCCTAGGATGCTAGGCTAGGAAACCATGGCTACACACTTAAGATTTTATGTTTTTTTTTTTTTGTCTGGAAGATGCTATTTACACCCACAAAATTAGCATAGCACTGTTCTGCATGAGGGGATGAGATAGAAAGTGGTGTTTCTGGTTTTAATGATGTGAACTTGGCTCTTCCCCTGCACGGCGATTAAGCCCTGGAGTACAGGCCTCCACTTCTAAAATATTAATACATCTCAGGTTCCAAGTTGCTCATTTTGTGTGTCTAGCATTTCCCCAACCCTGCCCATCTGAGGGAAGCTCACATGTCGTGCCTACAGCCTTCTTCCGGGATAAGTGATGATCTCAGCAGAAAAGTTGGCTTTCAGTCTTGTTTCATGTATTGACAAATCAATAGTTAGGAACCTGCCAGCCCCGACTCCGGTGAACTTCACGCTGGCAGAGGCTGTGCTCCTCCTTCCTGTGCTTTGCTGTAGGTACCTGGAACTTCATTTCTAGGTGTGTTTGCCGAGTTCGCATCCTCTTTGGGAGTGAGAATCAAACCCGGGCAGGAGAGAAGACAGAGGGAGCAGCGGTCCGACTTTATCCCTATGCGTGAAAGGAGGAAGTGGAGACTGGAGGAGTATGGGATAGACCATGGTCTGAGAGCTTTGGGGACAGTTTTTCTGGGTGGTGTATGTGGGAGAAAGCAATGAACCCCAGTGCAAGGAAAGGAAGCCTGTGGCCTCCACCTTTCGTCTTCTCCAGTTCCCTCAGGCTCTCCTCCTTTCCCTCTCTCCATCTCCTTCTCACTGCTTCTCTCTATCCCTCTCTCTGTCTCTCTCCTCTTTCTTGTGCTGGGGACTGAAGTCACGCTCCACTGAGCCCTGCACCAGCCCAGCCCTTTCCTTTCATTACGGCATCAGATTGGTCAAGGTTGCAAGCCTTATTAGGACAGCGGCAATGAAGCTTAAGAAGTACATGGTAGGTTCTTACTACCCTTTACTCTTATTTTCATCCTCCCCATTGCCAAGATGCAGTGGGAAAGTGTCAACAAGATTCTGGAAAGAAACAGTTTGTAAGATTCAGTTTATTTTTCTTTCTATAAAGTCTCATGTAGCCCAGAGTGGCCTCAACTTCCTCTCCTACCTGAACAATGCACCAACATAAGGCTCTTTATAATTGTGTGTATGTGGTATGTATGTATTGTGTATATGTGTGGTATATGTGTGTGGGGGTGATACTTATGTGTATGTGTGTGTTCTGTGTATGTGTGGCTTCTATTGTATGTGTGTGGTATATGTGGTGTGTGTGTGGTGTTTGCATGTGTGTGTGTGTTTGGGGGGCTGTATGTATGATATATGTGTTTTCATTTTATCCATTCTGTTTCTCTAGAGAACCTTGCATAATATACTCAGATATAGCCTGCTTCTGGGAACCTACGTCAACACACCACAGAGATACCTGCAAATCCACTTTCACTGTGTCACTAATCACAACATTCAAGGTACAGAATCAATAGATACATAGAGAAAACCTGAAGTGTGTACACAGGGGATTTTTATTCCGAGCTGAAGAAAGTGAAATCACATATTTGTCTGTAAAACCAGTGGAATATAGGTTGTCATGTTAAATGCAATAAGCCAGAGCCATAAAGGATGGCACCGCATGGTTTGTCTCATATGAGGAACCTTTTTGCTCCTGATGCTTTGAAGAAGACATACCCATCCCCCATCCTTGTCTTTCCTGCAGCCAATGGCCACTTTAGAAATGTGTGTGCTGGCAGGGAATCGTCCAACACTTCTGGTTACTCATTTCCCCTTAACACCTGCCACCTCCAGGTTAATGGCTGCTATCAGAGTGAGTTCACAGCAAAGAGGACTGCATCCCATCAGGTGTCAGCATGTTGCTCCTTCAAGGAGCTGAACTCCATTTTGCTGCCTAGAAAAGAAGACTAACTAAGTGCAAAGGAGGTAAGTGCTTGAAGATCACCCAACAGGGCTGACAGCATGGAAGGAGCCATTATGATCTATCATGTAAATAAATACGCTCTTCCAAATTGTCTAGAACTTTATTTATAGGAGGAGCCCAAATAGCTTAGAATGACTCTTCCTAAGAAGCTCTTAGCTTCCTGCAAGTCATCACGGAGTGGAGTGGGATACTTTACAGTTGCTCTCTACCTGAAGGATGGCATGAACAAAGGCAACATGGACATCTTGGTGAGAGGAGCTTGATTTCCTAATGACTGCACCTCAGTTTCCCTTGGCTGTGTATCATCTTTCCATCTTTGGACTGCAGCCAGGTGGAATGTGGGAGAGAATGATCACCACAAGAGGATAACTGTCCATCCCCAGAAAGCTGCCAACATCTTCAGAAAGGGAGCACGTGGCCTCCAGATGACACAGGAGGCTGATGGACAAGCAAAATGTAGAAGACTGCGTCATATTCAGAGTTATTATTGAGTTAATTAGCAATTCTGGGTCATTTCACACTAAAATCCCTTTATGACCCCTGTCCCCAATTTGCTAACAGTGGAAACAGCTGCTTTACTTAGTCACTCCAGTAGGCTATTTTCCTCATAAAGTCCCCTTTGTCAAGTGGAGGTCACAATCTAAGTCCCAGAGAAGTAGCTGGCACATGGATTACCTTCCCACCGCAGTTATGGAACAATAGAAAGAAAAGAGAGGGATCTTGAGTCTAGAGTTAGGCAAGAAGGTAATAGTGGGTGTGGTTGAGGGCACCTTTGGTGAAGCCTTCAGAAGGGACTTCAGGACATGAGGGAGCTGGGGCTTCCAGTTGTATCAATTCAGACAGAAGGTATATTGGCTTATTTTTTAATACCATGAGAAAATTCTCAGCAGAAGCAATTTAAGGTTTGTTTATGCTCACAGTTTTAGATGGCTCATGATGGGAAGTTATAGTGGGATTGTGTTCTGTTCCATTGTAAATAATTGTCCCACCTACTGGTTTAATAAAATTGCTGATTGGTCAGAGGCAGACAGGAAGTGTGAGAGGGGCTAGCAGACTAAGAAAACTCTGGGAACTATCAAAACAGAGCAGAGATGCCAGAGAATTGCCAGTGAGATGAGATGCCTCAGAATAAGATAAGCAAGATGGGTTGAGTTAAGATGAAAGAGTTAGAAAAATTATATGCCTGGGCCCTAGGTCAATCAGCGTAAAAGTAATGTAAGTATCTGTGTGTCTCTACAGGACAATAGGACTGCTGGTCTACCAGTTTGCAGTTCTGTGCTACAGGGCTAGACAGGAAAGGCTGGGGAGAAACCAAATATAACAGGAAATACCTGCTGCTATGATGGCTGGATCTGTGACAGATCAGAAAATCAAGAGGTCAGACATGACAGGAAGTAGTCAACGACCAGTACCCAAAGACACACCTCTACCAGTAATGGGCCAGAGCATCCCCAACACAGTTTGTCTAGTTGGATCCTATGTGCGACATTTCAGAGATAAACCATAAGAGGCTTTGGTGAAATGACAGACTACAGAAGGTCGGGGAGGAACTTGGCTCCATGGAGGTCTCATTACACAGGGTCACACCAGAGACCATGAGGGAAAAAGAAGAAGAGTCCAGGTTCAAAGTGTGAGCATGGTTATGTTCAGGCCACCAAGACCCATAGTCACCTGCTCATCTAGATGTGTGAGGACAGGAAAAGCACGAAGACCGGGACAGGAAGGAGTGGGTAACCTGCCCTACCTCAGGCAGCTGTGCTTTCTGTCTCTCCCAGTGTCAGATTGTAAGACTGAGGAGCCCAGGTCTGAAGTAGTGAGGGCTCAGAAAAGGACCCGTCACCCCAACACACCAGGAAGCTGTCTTCTTTTTCTGCATTCCCTCATATTCTGTATTTCCTGACCCCCAACCCTAGTCCTCACACGGGATCAGGACATCTGGTTTACATTATTATCTTAGTCACTCTTCTATTGCTGTGAGCAGACACTGCAAGCAAGGCTACTTATAAAAGAAATTATTTAATGGGGAGCTTGCTTACAGTGCCAGAGTGTAAGCCCATGATCGTTATGGCTTAGCACAAGGCTTCAGGCACAGAGCTATGGAGCTGGAGCAAGAGCTCACATCTGATCTACAAGCTGCCTGCAGAGGGAGAGACAAACAGTAGGCCTGGTGTAGGCTTTTGAAACTTCAAATGCCGCCCCCTAGAGACAGACCTCCTCCAGCAAGGCCACACCTCTAAATCCTTTCTAGACAGTCCACCAACTAGGGACCAAACTTTCAGCTATATGAGCCTATAAGGGCTATTCTTATTTAAACTACCATAAACATGATAGTAAATTTCTGGGTAGACAAGATACTAGACCCAGCAGAGGCAGGCTACTGAAGCTGCCCTGGATGCCATCTTGCCTCCAGGCTGCACCCCATGTCTACTGCCATCTCACTATAATCCATCCCTGAAGTAAATTTCCTAACCATTGGTGCCATGAAGTTTATGTCTTGACAACTTGTAGTTTTTTTCTTTTTAATCTACTTGACACAAGATAGAGTCATTTGGGAAAAGAGGACCTTAATTGTGATGAAAATGCCTTCATCACATCGGCCTGTGGGCAAAGCTATCTGTGGGCGCATTTTCTTAATTACTGGCAGGTATGAGAGGGCTCAATGGTGCTACCCCTGAACAAGTGGTCTAGGGGTGTATAAGAAAGCGGATTTGAGGGTGGTGGTGACACACACCTTTTATCCCAGCACTCAGGAGACAATGACAGGCAGATCTCTGTGCTTAAGGCTAGCCTGGGCTAGAGAGAAAGAGAGGGAGTTCCAAGAAAGCAGGGTTACACAGAAAAACCTTGTCTTGAAAAACAAACAACAAACCAGAAATCAAAAACCAAAACAAATAACAACAACAACAGAAAGCAGGCTGAGCAAGCCATTGGGGAGCAAGCCAGTACAGGGTTCCTTCATGGTATCTGCTTTGGACCTGTTTCCAGGTTTCTGTCTCAGGTTCCAATTCCAACCCTGATGAACTATATCTATAAGCTGATATAACATCTTTTCACTGACAGTTTCTTACAGCAGTAGAAAACAAACCATAATACCATCCTTGGCACTGGGCAAACATGACCAAATAGGAAGAAGAAATAGAATTCTTGGAGACATAGGGGTGTCTTCTCACAAAACGAGCAAGCATTCCACCACTTAGGGACCCACTGGACTCCCCTGTCTTAAGGATGCATGTTACCTCTTTTCCTTCTCTGCTTGGGGCTTTGTCTGACACCCTGATGCCCACTCTGTAACTTTTATTACCTAACTCTTTAAACAGTTTTTGTGAGGGTATTTGAGTTGGAAGAAAATGAGGTTCAGATTTTCTGATAAGGGCAACCGATGAGTCTTAAGGTCTCAGACTGTTAGAGGTGGCCACAGTTCACGTGATTCAGGGCTGAGACCTTATGCTTTGCCTGAGGACTTCATGAACATATGATTTCTACTATGTGTTTTAATGAGTAGAGAAAACAGACTGAGTTTCTCTCTACCCCCAGTCATCAGTCAACACAGCAGACTGGGGCCATACCTGTGAGTGGTCCTCCATTCACACCAAGCAAATGGTTGATTCTGCAGTCGACAGAAGCCAAATGTCCTTTAATTCTATTGCTGCTCATGAGAGAATGGGTTCTGGCGCCTGTCCTGCCCTCACTCGCTCGCTGCACACAAGCCCTACGTGGGGCCTGTTCTCTGGACTAATTAGCTGTTAGCTATGCCTCTCCTGATCATCTCCTTGAATGTGATGAACTTGTTGAAGTTGCTTACTGAACTCAGGGAAATGTGCTTATCAGTTTGTTGTAATGACTGCAGAGGAACAGAAGGACGTGGACAAGACAAGAGGAAAAGCTTATTTAGGCTTATGGTTTCAGGCAGATTTCAGTCCACTGTGAGGAAGGCATGTGACAGAGCAGCTCAGTCTCTGAAAATGGTAGCATGTGGTCTTCTGGGGTGATAGACCAGGAAAGAGAGCACAGGATAGAACTTAGGGAGTAATCCTCTAAGACCTGTCTGTTGTTACCCACTTCCACCAGTCGAGCCCCACCTCCTAAAGACTCCATAGCCTTCAAAAGAACAACATAAATTGTGGACCAAGCAATAAAAACATGAGCCCATTTCAAACCACAATTTGCATTCTCTTTGGGTGAGTGTATGACTCTCAACTACTGACAATCTGGGAGTCACTAATTAGGCATGAGTGACTAAATTATTACCTGTGGGACATGGAGTAAACTCCTAGTTTTTCCATCCTGCAGTAACAGGTGACCAGCCCCAACCCTGAAGTTACTTTGTGGCAGCCAGTCAAGGTGAGCCCATTAAGATAAAACAAATATGATTCTCACTTTGGAGGGTGCAAAGATTTTAGGAGTTCTAGGCTGGAAAAAACCCAAATGTATATGTTTCACAACATTGCAGGGAGCCTTTTTGATTCAACCCTTAGAATGAGCAAGAGTGGGCCCTTCTGCATTTCTTGCTTCTTGGGGACTTCTCAAAACCTTAGGTCCCAGAAGAGTTGATATCATGGTTTAGAACTTAAATGTCTCCCAATGTTTCATATAGTAAATGCTACATTAGTCAGGGTTCTTTGGTGGAGCATAACTAAGAGAATATATATTTAATATGCAATATATAAAATATGTATTGTTAAATGTGACTGTAATGCATTGTTTCATACATACACATATATACACACACACGTATATATGCACATACATATATACATCACACACATGCACGCCTGTGTGCATACATACACACATATTATAGCATATTTTCTGAAAGGCAATTTGGTTATACCACAAGGCCTGGTTAGTCCACCAAGTGCATCCTAGAGGAACAGTCTATCCAGCACAAGCCACTGGAGTCCTCAGCAATCTCAATTGGGTGCTGAATGCTTCACTGGTGTTGATCTCATGTTGAAAGGCTGAAGAAGGTTTTCTTTCTGGTCTATCGCCCCAGAAGACCACATGCTACCATTTTCAGAGATTGAGCTGCTCTGTCACATGCCTTCCTCACAGTGGACTGAAATCTGCCTGAAACCATAAGCCTAAATAAGCTTTTCCTCTTGTCTTGTCCACATCCTTCTGTTCCTCTGTAGTCATTACAACGAACTGATAAGCACATTTCCCTGAGTTTGCCAGATGATGACAGTATCTCCAGATACACTTACTCAGTGCAACAACAACACCAGGTTCATGTTCATATGCACACACAGCTTTTTCTACATTCTTCTATCTGATCTTCTAGCCCATTGGATGATGCTGTCCATGTTCACTGTGGACTTTTCTGCTCATTGTTCCACATGTCAGCTATGTCCAGAAATGTCCTATAAATATACACAGGGCTGTAATTCACCATTCATCTCTTAATCCAGCCAGGTCATCAGGGCAGCTGACTGTACTGTGTGCTTTGAAGAGTAAGCAGATTGTAGGCTGTGCCTTTTGGGACCTAAATCATCATCCCCTCCTCTCCTCTCTGCTTTCTGGCCACCGTGAGGTGAGCACCTTCACTCCGCAATGCTTGCCACCATGATGGTTCTTGCTTTGCCACAGCTCTAAAAGCAACAGGTGAGCCAGCCGTGGGCAGAAACCTCTGAACTAGTGAGCTGAGCTGAATAAAATCAGTCTTCCTTTACATTGTTCTTCTCATTCTGTCATAGCAACAAAAATCGAACACAGGTGATTTCAGGGAGACAGCTTTGCATACTCAGAATTGGCCAATGGGGAAATCCAATGAGGGTAGGCTGGGAGGTTTTCAAACACACAACTACAGCTCCAGTTTTGGTGTTTCATCAAACTGATGATGCTTACACTGTTCTGCATTTAAGTATCCCTCTTCCTGACTTGGGAACTAGAAACCATTTGAATGCAGCCTCCTTGGGACCCCACTGGGAGCTGGACTCTCAGGTACCAGCACCTGTTGGGCAGACATCTCCTCTTCCTGGCTTTAGCACTTAGAAATGTCTTTAACATTAAGCTCTTTTTAATGTTTGTTGTAAAGCAAATCACATGCATGTAATCCTTCAGGAAGACAGTCAACTCTTGAAAAGAAATTGTGTTTACAAAATACCCATAGGGTGGACAATGAAGCAAGGGGCTATCTGGGGCCAGCATGGAGTGGCAGAAAGAGAGAACTCAGCATCCCTACTGGCTTTGTGAGGACCTGGAGGGTGGGGGCCCAGTTTCAAGGTTTCATTGGCACATTGGTATCTGAGGGCAGGGCCCAGTTTCAGAGAAGCTTTGGTGCCCTGGAAGCCAATGGATTCCAAAGTTGGATTTGCGCAGGAGAACTCAGCCAATGGCTGCTGTACCTTACCCCTTTGCCCGATCCTGGAATCCCAAGGTTTGTCACATCTTGCTTATGCATGTTTTTCTTTAAAGACTCCCATCCATCGGGGCTCAGGGTCCTTAGCCTTTCCATTGCGTCAGAACCAGGCTATTGGCCTGGATTCCTTGGAACCTGTTTGTAACCTGTACGCAACAGTAAAATCCTCATGTGTGTTACAGCATGTCCAGCCTCCCTGGTGTCAATCATGGAAATTCTTAACAGTTGGGCATAACAGCTTATGCCCAGCTTAAGCACAACATTTTTATGCCAGCAAATAAAAGGGTTTTGCTCAGGCTTAAGCCTGGTAGGGGACTGTCCAAAAGGGACTCACACCTGAGAAAGATTCCTGAGGATGGGGAGACTCACAGCTTCCTAACATGACAGACCTCAGGATGCAGTTAGGACATCTGGTTTAGGTAGGGGCCCCTGTTGGAGTCAATTTTTTTGTGTGTATTAAAGTGTACAAGGAATACAGGCATGAGTGCAGAGGTTGGTTTTGACTGGGGGAAATAATTGCATGTTATGGGGGTTGAAGCACATGGAAAGCTCAAAGCTCATGCCTCTGCTCTCATTGTCTTTTTATTTTATTGCTGGTGGGCCCTCTTTCCACTGGCTAACAGGATGCTTTTTTTTTTTTCTTGGTACTACCATTAACTCTCCGTGCTTCTTTCCAGGTCACTAATTTTTCTGCTTAGAGTTCATTCTGTTTAGACCGATCTGCTGTCTCATTTAATGAGGTTATTTCTGGGTTATTAGCCTTCCTGTGATATGATACCTTATGGGGACGACCTAATTGATGTAAATCAAACACAGCTCACAGAAGGGGAGAAAAATCAAAACCACCCTTTAGATAGTTGGGGGATCTTGAAGCATCTCAGGGTACCAGTATTTGAAACTTCTTTCAACAGAAAGCTAATAATACAAATAAATCCTTCCTTCCTCGTGAGTTAGTGCTTCAGAGATGTGGAAATTGAAAGAGAACATTGGCATTTTAGTTTGCTGAATAAGCTTTCGACAGAAATTAGATGGGCAAGCATGAAATGGGAGGGGTTTAATTGTACAGTTCAATACCCCTGCCAACATATTTTTATTAAGGCATTCTTACATAAACCATTAAGCTTTAGGTTGATTTTTACAGATATTTTCCTGGCTATTCTTAAGGAATGAGGATAAAATAAAGCAAAGGAAAGACTTTCTTCTCAGCACCTCCTAGGTCTAGGTCTTGCCCTGGTCCCATAGCTCCAGAGGGATTTTCATGGCTCTTTGGCCACCAAGGGGCTGGCGATGGCATTCACATTAGTGAGATGCAGCTCTTTTTTCTCTTTTGCTCCTGGACATTAACTCTATCACAGGAGATTCAGACATGCTGGTATATTATTTTATCTGGAAAGAAAGAAAAATATGGTTTACTCTGCTTCCCCCCACCCTTAAGGTCTTGTTCATTCATTATGTTCTTTGCCTGTCTCAGAGAGAAATTGTTCCATGCCTAGGGTGGAGAAGGCAGCACTGAGCCCTGCAGTGAGGCAGCTGTGGGAGGGGTCCGTGGGAGCAGGGTGGAGGGATGCTGCGGGGAAGGGTAGGGAAGGTGGAGGTGTGTGGAAGAGACAAACATTCCTGGCCGTCTTGGTAAAGCAGAAGTTGCGAGGGCTTGTGGATCCAAATTAAATGTGAACTTGCCTTTATGGCAGTCTTGTGATACTGTGGAGACACTTCCCTGATACTAGGAGCTCCAAACTCAGCCTAGATTCCCCATGACAGCTCTCCTGAGACACACACTGCCCTTGAGGTTGGAGGAGAGGTGCTCATGATAGCAGAAGAGGAGAGATGGAAAGATCTGCAGGAGCTGGAGAGTTTGATGATGGTAAGGTGCTGTGTGAGATCCTACGGTCCATTTATGCTTTTGCAATAGGAAGGTTCTGGTTAGGATGTTTGGCTTAGCCCTGAGGACTGGACCCCCTCTCAGTCCCACTGATGCTTAGCCCCAAATAATCACACAAAAGGTTATATTAATTTCATGCTGATTGACCTGTGACTCAGAAATATTGCTAGCTAGCTCTCTTTCATCTTAACTCAATCTATTTCCATTAATCTGTTTAGCCATGTGGCTTAGTACCTTTCCGCAGACCAGCATGGTTGTCTTATTTCCCTCGCATCTGTTGGCATCTCTGCTAGGGTCTCTCTTAGTGTCTCTTGGTATCTCTGCTCTGCTCTTTCTGTTTCCAGAGTTTTCATAGTCTGGTAGCCATGCCAATACTTCCTGTCTGCCTTCTGGCCAATCAGCTTTTTATTAAATCAGTAGGAGGGACAAATATTTACAACGTACCAGAACATAATCCCACTACTTGTTTTTAGGGTCATTTGGACAAATTGGTCCTAATAAATGTTAAACAAAGCAAACCAGGCAAGGACATGTGGAAAATAGGAAGGACTGAATTGCCTGTGACTATAAAGTGGCAGGGGAGGTAGAGAGTTGTCTTGCAACCTCGCCAGCAAGAAAGACGCGACACCAGGCTCTTCTTTCAGCAGTTTTATTCAAGAACCTTGAATTCTGACCTCTTACTTACGGGGACTGACTGACTTACTACATCTTATCTCTCATTCTCCTTGGGGAAAACCCACCGCAGCCTAAATAGCCTCTGGGAAGCCAACCCCAGTACGCCATGTGGGCACCACCGATAGGTCCAGGTATGTGGAAGCAAGCCAGATCCTCAGCCTAGCCACACATGGAAATGTTTTGTCACTGAGAGCACACACCATGTGGAAGGTGGAGGGCAGAAGCCAGCGCCATCTTTAAGGCGTGGCTACACTCAGCTCTCCACAGGGAGTCACCTCCTACCCCCATCCTATGACACTGTGTGTATGAGTGCTAATCTCCCTAGTTTGAGCAGATATCTCTATCTGAGTCTGAGATGATATGGGAAAGACAAAGTTAGAAGCATGCTTGTTCATTTTTAAAGAAAGCTCTTTGGAAAAGTCTCAAGTATTCCAATTCTCATTTATTTCAAAGGAGCAAGTGTTGATGGCTAATAGATTCTCAAGAGATAGGAATTGGTAAACGTGTGTATCACTTTGTGTCTTCCATGATTATGGTAGAATCCCTGAGGGTAGATACTTGTAAAATGGCTCATTTAGCTTCACATCTTAGATGTTGAAAGGCCAAGGAGGATTACACAGGCTTTGATGAGGATCCCTGTTGAGGTATCTCATGGTCAGTGACCATGTCAGAGCCAGTGATGACCCATCAGGCCCTACCATCAAGAGTCTGCTATTTGACTTTACTCTGTACAGGACCATACCTACACATGTAAAGTTTTGAAAGACACTAAAACCCCTATGAAAGGGTAACCCAGCACAGAAAGCTTGTTATCAATGTCTCCACATATAGGAGACATATAGAATTTGAGGGTGGTAGAATTTGGTTGCACAATAAAATAGATTTCTAGATCCTAACTGTGTGGTTTCCTTTTGAGAATAAAGGATGGAATCCTTGCTGAAATTCTCATATAAAAGCAGAGCATGGGGCACTTGCTCTATTTTTGAGAAATCCAGAATTCAATTCCCAGTACCCATTTATACAACTCACAACTGCCTGAACTCCAGTTCCAGGAGATTTGATACCATCTTTTGGCCATGGGAAGTACTATAAGCATGTATGCATTCTCTCTCTCTCTCTCTTTCTCTCTCATACACACACACACACACACACACACACACACACACACACACACACACACAGAGGCGGGGGGGGAGAGGGGGAGGGAGATATCCTCAGAAAAAATAAAGCTTGCCCGAAGACCAGAGGACAGAATCAGCCACAGAATTAGCCATAAAAGTCAGACAGTCATGACTCATACCTTTAATTTTTGGGAGGCAGAGGTAGATGGATCTCTTTGAGTTCAAGGCCACACTGGGCTACATGAGATTAATGCAGTCTAAAAGAGAAACAGAGTCAGGTGGTGGTGGCATACACTTTTAATCCCAGAACTAGGAAGGTTGAGATGGGTTGCCCAGGTAGGCTGGGCAAAGAAAGAAGTATAAGGCAGGAAGAGACTGGAGCTCAATCCTTCCCATCCCTTTTGGCTGAGGACTGGAGCCATTCAGTCTGAGAATTTGTGGAGAGAGGATATTCCCGTTTCAGCTGAGGACTCAGTAGTGGTGAGAAGTGGCTGTGGCTTGTTCCTCTGTCTCTCTGATCTTTAAGCATTTAACCCAATATCTGGCTCTGGGTTTTTATTATAAGGCCATTTAGGATGAGAGAGAAAGAGAGAGAGATTAATAAAAGGTAAATATATCTAAAAAATTAAAAGTAGAATGTCATTAAAATTTTTGTGTTTTTTTCTATTTAAAAATTCAGACATTGTATTGAAGAGATGGCTCAAAAGTTAAACGTACAAGCACATGATATATTTTCAAGGACATGAGTTTGGTTCCCAGCATCCATGTTGGATGGCTCACAATTTCCGATAACTCAAGCTCCAGAGTATCTGACTCCTCTGGAGACCACAAGCACCTGCAAACATGTTCATACAACCACCACCTTCACACACATAGTTAAACATTAAAAAAAGTATTTTCAAAAAAGATTCAGACATTGATTTCTCAAGGGTTTATATTTGGGGTGCTGGGAATTGAACCCACAGCCTTACATGTGCAAAGCAACTTCTCTGCTGCTGCGCAGTTTTCTCCATTGTTTTCTGGTCCTCTCACACTCTGAATTAGTGAAGCTGTGAAGCATATGTGAAGCAGCCCAGACTTCAGTGTTACTTTCTCCTGGTCTGAGGAAGTCTGCTGTATTTTCACAATCTTGTGAAACCCTGCATTGCAGGACATTGCAGGATGTGCACTGCTAAAACCACGATGGTGGTGTCTGTGGTGGCTGACATGAGAAGCATCCTCTATAGGCTCATGAATTTGAACACTTAGTCCTTAGTTTGTGGAGCTATTTGGGGAAGTTATAAAACCTTTAGGAGGTAGAGGAAATGACTTCAATCTCTCTGTTTCAAGTGTGGTTGAAGATGGGATTTCTCTATTTGCTTCCTTCTATGACTGCCTGTTTCCACTTCCCATCCTCCCCTGCTTGGCTATCTCTCTCTCTCTCTCTCTCTCTCTCTCTCTCTCTCTCTCTCTCTCTCTCTCTCCCCCCTCTCTCCTCTCCATCCCTCTCCATAACCCCACATAAAATCTTTCTCCTATATGTTGATTATGGTCATGGTGTTTTTTTTTTATCACAGCAACACAAAATAATATATACAATGAACCTCTTGAATACTTACTTTCTTTGTTTAGGGCTTTCTCTGCCCAATCCCTGGTGTTTAGGAATCCAACAGGATCTTCACCAGAAAGGAGAGAACGATGGGAAGGACATTGTTGACTGAATAAAGTGAATCTAGTATTTCAGTCAGCTTTTGCTGTTTTAAGTGTATGAACCAGCTAGCACTTAGGGCAAGGACCAACCACATCAAAATTTAATAAAATATTAATAACCTTCCAAACTAGATAGACATTCAAACCACTCAGAAGGCTGTGTTTTATCTGCCTGCCTTTATGAAAACTGGTGCATCCATTCACCTGGGACCTATACTGAACTATGAATTTGGATGAAAGTCCATCTGACTTGCTTATTGAAAGAAATTATGTTTTCATACTGCAATATTGCAGGTACAAGAGAGTGCTGCTAAGGAAAAATTGAATTCATGTTCCTTACCTTGAGATAGACTCTCACTATGTAGCCAAGGCTAGACGTTGACTCTTGACCCTCTGCCTCATCTTTTTGAGGATGAGGATTAGTAAAAAGGCAAAGCCTATCAGCCTGGATTTTTTTTTTTTGTTATTTTATTCGCCTGGCGGCTACAAAACAACATTATATGGTCAGAGCCATGGGCACCATTTTGGAGAACCACAGTTAGGAAACAGAAGATTGTCATCAAGAGGTAAAATGAACAGTGACTAATTTAAATGTTTTATCAATGTATAATTAACAGAGAGGTGAGTGGGCACTACACATATAGTTAGATCATCTTTAAAACACATACTGAATGACCCACATTTGTAGGAAGATACAGAGCATGTTGGTTCCCCAGAAAATCTGTCATAGCTCTTCCCAGCAAATCCTTGCTCTCCTGTTAGAGGCAATCATTTTTTTCTTCTGGATCTCTCTCTCTCTCTCCCTCTCCCTCTCTCTCTCTCTCTCTCTCTCTCTCACACACACACACACACACACACACACATTTAATGTTCACACACACATATTTAATGTTCACACACATACACACATTTAATGTTCACCCCCCCACATACACTCGCACTTAATGTTCCTATTTAGAAATTCACATGGAATGAGCCACACAGCCAGACAGCCAGCATTTCTTTCTTGTCTGTCTTTTCCTTTTTTTTTTTTTTTTTTTTTTGAGAATAGCATTTTTGAGATTCCTCCATATTGCTGTCTCTTCCAGGGCTTGATCATTTTATGGCAGCAAAATCATTGGATGAAAATAGTTTCTTTTGTTTATTGTGCTGCTGGTGGTCAGTTGGTGATACTTCTCTTTGTACGGTTGGTGTTGCTACTTGTACTGTGTATGGGCAGTCTTTTTGTGTTTAATTTCTTTAGGTATTGGAGAGTGGAGTGCTGGATTGGCTTCCGAAGGCCTGGGCATGTCCCCACATGCCACCAATGCCAGCCCTTTAAGAGTCAGTGACCACACAACCTCAGCTCTCTCTACCACAGCTCTCTTAAGGTTTGGAAGTGGTGCCTTGAGCACATTAGAATGTCCCTGATAATTGTCAATGTTGAATATTTTCTTCATGTGTGTAATGACCATTCCTACATCTTCGATTACTTATATAATCGAATGTTTTGTTCAATTATATTGTGCCGTTTGTCTAATGAGAACTTTATATATTCTAAATACAAATAAATTACCCATTCTTCTTAGTCTTTAATCACATTACATTTATTGCAATTTCTTTTAAAGATATTTATTTATTTTGTATGTATTAGTGTTTTTCTGAATGCATGTATATGTGGCATGTACATGCAGTTTCTCCAGAGTCCAGAAGAAGGCATCAGATACCCTGGCATTGAGTTACAGGTGGGTTCTGGGTCCTCTGAAAGAGCAGCCAGTGCTCTTACCATGGAGTCATCCTTCTACTCTCCTTAATTTTTCCCTTTTTAATGAGTTCAGATTTTAATTTGAGTAGAGTTCAACTCGTTTCCTTTTATATCTAAAGCTTTTAGTTTTGCTTTAGGAAGTATTTTCTTGCCTTCTATATCATATCTTGTTTTTTTTTCCCCCTGGAACCTAGGACTTTAGTTTACTCTGGGATATCTTCTGTGGTCGGAAGTAGAAGCAAAAGGGTTGGTTTCAGTTTTCAGAGTTTTCTTTTTTTCTGCATAGACATAAAAATAATTCAGAACTTTGTGGTTAAAGACTTTTAATTTGGTAAGATGTCACTTTGAAGCCTTTACCAAATATCAATTGACTTACTTATTGTCAGTGGATTTCCATACTCTTTCATCTGTCCCCATGATCTTTTTGTCTTTATATGAAAACCACTGTGTTCTTTCTAATACTTGACAAAATACTTGAGAGAAGTAACTTAAGTGGGAGAAGGATCCCTTCAGATTCTGGCTTTAGAGGATGTGGCCCACCATGGCAGGAAAGGCATGGCAAGGAGCAGAGAAAGCAATTGGGCCAGGGCTGGAATACACTTACTGCTGGAGGCTGCCTTCCACTGCCCAGGCCCTACTGCTCTGAGGGTTCACAGCCTCCTCAAACAGCACAACCTGGGGACCAAGTGTCATCAGGGGACATTTCACACTCAGATAGTAATGACTGCAATACCTCTTTCAAAATCACTCATAATAAATTTTGAAAAATTAATCTAAATTTTTTTGGGATTTTATACACAGGTACTTTATTTTTATAATTTCCATCCCTCTTCTCTTCGTATTAACTCTCTCCTCTCCTTTTCAACGCTCTTCCACTCCCTCTCAAATCCATGATCTCTTCTTCTTTGATTATCATTTTACACAGACAGACAGTCAGACAGACAGACAGACAGACAGACAGACAGACAGACACACACACACACACACACACACACACAGAGACACACACAGAGTGCACTGTGTCCATTTAGTGTTGCTCATACATGAACGTGTTTAGACCTGACCAGGAGGCCTTGTCCCTGAAGGAAATGGATTCTCCCTCTCTAGGACCCATAGTTTTCATCTGCAGGTGGGACCTCGTCAACTGCTGTCTTCATTGTGGAGGTCTTTCTGAGAATTCAAGAGTGCAACCTCCCTGTCATATTTAAGAGGCACTATCTTGCAGCTGGTGTCCTGGCCCTCTGGATGTTAGATACACTCCACCCCATCTTCCACAATGTTCCTTGAACCTTAAATGAAGGGCATCCCAGTACCTCTCTTTCTCTGCATTTTCACCAGTTTTGGGTCTCTGTAATAGTCTCTATTTATTGAAAAACAAATTGTAACAACAACAACAAAAAATATCAAAGGCTTTTTTGAATGTGGTCCTACAGTTACTTTAGTTTTTTTTTTTTTTAACAAAAAACAAACCAACAAACAAAAAATTCAATCCTCGTACTTGGATTGTCCTCCAAATACTCAAGTCCTGAGATTACAGGGTTATTATATTTTTTACCCCTCTGTGCTAAGATTCTCAATACCTTCCAGATTTTGATTCTTCTCAAATTGATTTATTGGTCCAAATCTGTACCAAAAAATCCAGCAAGTTTTATTTTTCTAAATAAAAATCAAGTCCCTGTTTAAAAAATCAATAAAACATGTGAAAAATGATATTACTTATTTTACAGTTTTAATAGAATATACCAGTAAAGCTACCTGATCACAAATCCTTCTCTGTGGTAAAGTTTTAATGATGTTGCTGTATTAAGTACATGACTGGTTATTCTCTTTGTGTTTTGAATGTGCTTGAATAATCAGATATTTCAAAAAAATGTTTTTGTTTTAACAGAGTTGACAATTTATTGACATATTCTCTTGATATCTGTAGGATCTGTGGTAATGTCTCACCCTTTATTTCTGCTGCTGGTAATATTTTTCTTCTGGATCAACCTGAGATTTTAGTTGTGTTTGTCCTTTGTTATTGGAGCAATATGTTATTGATTGTCATTATAATTTACTTCTGCTAATATTTGTGGGATTTAGTTTTTCATATTGAAAATTTAGATCTTTCTTTAAAAACAAACCTTCCACTTTTCTAATATAAAAGATGGGAGTTATAAAATCACCTTAAATGCTTCTTTAAATGTATCCCACAAATCTTAAAATGTCTTTTTTAGTATTAGTTCACTTAAAACATTTTATAATTTGTATTATGATTCCTTCTTAGATTTCTTCTAAGTGATACTTAGAAGATGTTGTTTTTCAAAACAATAGAACTTTAAAATACATATTTTATATCTGTTGATATCAAATTTTATGGTAATAATTAAAATTCTTTTATAGCAAGAAAAATATGATTTCAGTGCACAGCATCTACTAAATCTTCTTTAACCTCTCCACAGATGGTCTGTGTTGGGGAATGTTTCACATACTGGATAAGTATTTCATTTTGTGTTTGGGTATAGTGTCTCATACAGCTCAGTAGGTCAAATTGGTTGGTAATATCCAGATGGCCTTTTTCTTTAAATATCATTTGGTCTACTTGTTCTAGCAACTACTAGAAATAATATCCTTCCATTGTAATTAATTTATTTCAACTACTCATTTTGTCAATATTTTCTCACTGTGATTTGAAGCCTTATTGTATGCACATTCATCCAGGGTTATACATTTGTCTTTTGGAAAATTAATGCTCAATCCATAGGACATGCCATGTCTTATCTTTACAAACATCATTTGTATTGGCATTTCCTGACTCTGACTTTATCATCTTTCTCATTAACCTTGTCCACATACCTTCTTATACCCCAGATCTTTGTATTTAAGTAGCATTTCTTAACAGAAAAGGGAATGACTTGTGGGTCAGAAATGGATCTGTATGAGGACAGAAGGTGAATGAGAGCAAAGTACAATGACGTATTTGTATCAAAATGACATAATGAAATCCATTATGTGTTTATGCCCACTAAAACATTTAAAAACTTAAGGTGCTGGAGAGATGGCTCAACAGTTAAGATAGCATGCTGCTGAGGACTTGATTTTTATCTCTGAGAAAGCTGGAAACATGGACCAGAGAGACTTTAAGAGTGTTTCATATTTGACCTCAGTCCTGTATTGAGGCCACTGTGGAAAGAATCCTCCATGAACAGGGTGCAAGTGATAAGTCATGTGACCTGGCTACACCTGTAGTCTTGGTCAACAGTCTGTCAGGTACTGGTCATTTGATAGAAGACATTCATAGATCTTCTGTTTACCAGTTGACCTCCAATGCTTGGACAAGTCTGATGGATTCTGAACCATTCCTTCACCTACTACACTACACTATGGTATTTTTAAAGCCACTGACTCCGGTTGGTGGTGGTTTGATATTCAGCATAAAAAAAAAACATTAGGCTGAGAAGCAGTTGTGCACAGATCAGGTTGAAAGCAAAGACAAGCCTTGTCAAACTCGGGCAGAAGCTTCTTTATAGGACTTCATCTCTAGCTTCCAATTACTGAACATGTTTGGAGACCTTGTATTTTGCCCATGCATAGCCAGCCTTCTTCTGACCCTTTTGTTTGTGTCATCATGGCTGATCACCTTCAGCATGGCAGAAGCCATGAGGACAGTGGTATGCGTAGCTTCAAGGATGCTTATCCTAAAGCAGAGTGGTCATAGATGATGCTGGGGGTGGTCCTCATTGTCATGTGGGGCCAAAAGAAGCATGAAAGTGTTTCTTTCCTTTTACTTTCAGCTGAACTTGTTTTTCTTCCCCAAGATGACACAAGTCTAGATCCATGATACCTATCTAAGCAACGCAGCCATATCAGAAGGAAACCCTTGCTATATCAGCGAGATTAGCTATCTCCCAATTTCACTGTATAAATTGGTTCTCAATTTAGACTTCTTCCCCTGAAGAGCTCCTTCATTACAAACCATCATTGCTCCAGGAGGTCACTGGGAGAAAGAAAGGCAACACAACCCAATACTTAATTTCATTAATCTGTTTAGCAATATCAATATAATGAGACGGTATATTGATTTTTCTCACTTAGGATTTAAAATCTCGGCTCCTTTCCCCAGAATTAAATGCCTCGAAACCGATGTTCCACCTCTTTACAGTTGCATCTTTAATTTAGTTGTTATAATTACGCATTAACGGATGTCAGTGAGATAGCCAGTTAGAGAGCATTCTGTTCTGCTTGTCTTGATTACCACAGTTTAGATGTAAAGTAAATTAGAATGAAAGACTATACAGTCCAATTACAGATAAAAGCAGCAAACGGCACTGTTGTAATTAGATGCCAGGACTATTTTTCTTAGATTTTGTATCTCTGAGGGCCCTTCTCATAGCTACTTGGCTGAAACCACTGCAGAAAGACTTCAGAACGGTTTGTGTCTCTGCAGCCATGTTGCTTCCCTTCAAACTTGAACTTCACGCTGGGTTTTTCTTCCTGGAACATTTTCTACTCAGAACCCAAAACTCTGTAGAGCTTTTGTTTCTTGGGTATCCAGGCATACAAACCTGAGACAAGGTCATTTTTGGTTCTTAGGATTCTTTCTTCTCTACCTCTTCCTCTTTTCTTGTGCTTTCTTTTTGAATCTTTTTTTTTTTTTTTTGCCTCATGCCATGCTTTCAACACCAGCAGTGGAATGTTCTAGACTCAAGGAGGACAGAATGGTAGGGAGTTGGTAACTTCTCATCAACGCTGATTATCAATACATAGAGAAATCTGTCAAAAGACAATCAAATGTGTGACAAAGTGACATGGAGATAGGAGAAGAGAAACCATGGATTTATTAAATCAACACCTACCAAGTACCCACTTTGAGCATCACAGGGATGCTTCATTGTCACTTGATCTTGAGCTCCACCCTTGACTGATGAGTTTCTAAGACCCTTCATCTATTACTGTGTTTCCCTAACACAGAAAAAAATGTACATAGGGATGAGAGTTAGAGCTAGGACCCAAGGCCCATGGAAGAACTGAATACTAGTGTACCTGTTTCCCCAGACTGATGCCAGAGCTGTGTTGAAGGAATTATTTAGGAAGAAGTACAGGGAGGGTGGCCCAGAGAGAAAAGCGCACATGTGATTTCAGATGGCTGCAGGCATTTGACAATGAAGCTATGACCGCTAAGCTTGAGGAGATGAATTGAGATCCCTGATGGAGTGGTGATGTGGACCTGTCATCTTAGTTGCTCAGTAGCTGAAGCATATTATTTGAGCCTAGGAGTTCAAGGTGTATCTGGACAGCATAATGAACAAAAACAGTCATCCACCATCCTATCAGCCTGGAAGCAGGCATCCATTCCTCAGTCTTAGTTAGGTCACACTACTAAATGGTACCAGACACCTAAAAGGAACCAATACTAAAGAGTCCACATGGATAATTTTGGAGAAGGTCACTGATGATATGGAAAGATTCCTCTTGTTCACCTGATGGATTAATTTCCTGGAGATTATTTGAAGTGTGATTCTGGCATATATTTTCTTTTGCCACCAAATGGTCTGACCTCTTACTAATTTTGCCTACAATTAGTTTGGTGTAATTACCACCACTTACAATTCAGTCTGCTTTCACTAAAAAAAATTATTGTTCACAGGGCCATAAAACTCTTTAAAAATTGCTTAATGAAAAATGGAGCCTGAGGAATGTCGCACTAGATAAGCCCAGCCATTAAATCCAAGACTTACAGTGCACATGAACATGAGGAGGTGGATTGTGCTAGAGGCTCTCTGGCAATGTGTGTGTGTGTGTGTGTGTGTGTGTGTGTGTGTGTGTGTGTGAGAGAGAGAGAGAGAGAGAGAGAGAGAGTGTGTGTGTGTGTGTGTGTGTGCTTTCAAGAACGCATGGGGATTTGGAACACAAATGCAGAGAAGTTGTCATTCATTGGTTACTTCCATGTCCCTGGCTTGGGTACTTTGCATCATGGTAGGCCCCAAAAGACCAGCTCACAATGCTAGATGCTCAAACTGTTCTGAATTTATCCCTTGTTTTTATTCCCCCCATGGGTCAGGATAAACAGATCCAACCAGAATAAATGATAAGGACACATTATCAAGGATCAAGTACCAGCCTTCAAAGCCAATGTCATCCCCACAATCTCTTACCTGTTCAGTGCTAGGACTAGATTGAGAGCCAAAAGATGGGAAAGGCTGGAATTGCTTGTCTAAGGGCAGAGGAAATGTCTGGCCTGGCTCCCAGAGAGAAGTGTTATCCCCTCTGCTTTTCATCACACCAGGATCCTCAGCAGAAAGGATGT
This sequence comes from Sigmodon hispidus, assembly GCA_004025045.1. Classification (NCBI taxonomy): domain Eukaryota; kingdom Metazoa; phylum Chordata; class Mammalia; order Rodentia; family Cricetidae; genus Sigmodon; species Sigmodon hispidus. The sequence goes on along the minus strand of PVIH01006794.1, from coordinate 65,900 downwards.
CCTCAAATGCATTGGTATAGCATTGCTCTTAAATCAAGCCACTGAGTCAAAGGCTAATGTCTTTCTGAAATAATGCTTCATCTGTGATACTTTGCTAAACCTAGATTTCACTGATTCTGGCTAATCTAGCTAGCTATATTGTTCTGGAAATGCCCTGCCTCTGACTCCAGAATTCTGGGGCTACAGGCGGTTATCATGCCTGATCAGCTTTTATGTGTGTTATGGGCATTCAAGCTCTGGTCCTCACTTAGTGTGGAAAATGCTTTATCAATTGAGCAACCTCTCCAGTCCCCTTTATAAGGTTTTTGGACACAAAACACCTTACATTTGTTTAGAGACAAAGTAAAATGATCCTCTGAAATGTCTCCTCATCCACTGGAACACAGGTGACAATCAACAAGGCCTTGGTTGGATAATTCTGGGGATTCACACACCTTAAACTACAAGAGTTTATTAACATCTACTATATATTCAGGACTCATCCTAACATCAGGGAAATAATGGCTTAGAAAATGCATTTAATATTACCCAACAAATATCTCTTGGCTCTCTACTAGGTTCTCAAGATTGTTGTGCTGGGTATAAAATATCCATTTACTTATCTACTCATTCTCAAGTATAAAACCACACTCAAAACCATGGATAATTCAAGGCAGGAGGGTAAAGGGCTGCAAGTATAGGGGAATCAGGCTAAGCTGAGTGTTTCATCTGAAAATTCCTTTTTTTGAAGGGAGACCCAAAGAGTTGAGGAAGCTCCAAGAAGTCTTGTCTCCCTCGAAGGGAGGCTGGATCAGAGTAAACAGGGCAGAATGGGAGAGGGTGAGAAAAGAGAGCATTAGGGGTCAGGTCCTTTGGGTTCAGGTTGTATGTTGAAGGAATCCCTTGCCATGAAGAAGCAATATGAACTTGAGTTCTTTGCTATATATACTTCAGTCAAGAGGCCAGAGAGCTAGGGAAGATGGATCCTCATTCAGAAACAGCTCTTACAAGCTGGGGCATGCATGCAGGCAAGGCGTCTGCTGTTGTCCATTGCTAGAAGAGAATCTCCAAAGCTGGGTTTATGAAAAGAAATGCTTTTGGTCCGTGGTTCTGGAGAGTGTGTCGTTTCATACTGAGGTGCTGGTAACTCAAAGGAGCCTTCTCACTTCCCCAAACCCCTTGATGGAAGGTGAGAAAGCAAGAGAAGGTTAGGGTACCTAAAGAGTTCAGGACGGGTCCAAACACGTTTATATCAAACCTGCTCAGTGATAACTAAGTCAGTCATTCAGTAATGGCATTTGCACGTTCATGAAGGTGACCTATAAAGAGGCTTGACTCACAAACAGTCGAATTTTAGTTTTCAACTTGTAGACGTTGAGGAACACATCTAAGCTATAGCAGAGAGTCAGTGAATGTTAGCATATACCACTGCGGGAACAGACCCAGGGAGAGCGCATGTTTGGGCACATGCTGACTTCAAATGAATCTTGACCAGGAAGTTATAGGCATTCATTTGTCTTATACTTTCTATTGTTACTTTGAGACAAGATGTTACACTGTAGCTCAGGCTGGCCCAGGAAGCACCTTGTGGGTGCAGAAGCAATCCTTTCCCTCAGCCTGCCAGTTGTACTCTACCCCGTTAGGGTGTGGTGTGTGTGTGTGTGTGTGTGTGTATTCCCACAGCTGCCTGCAGATGCCAAAAGACCATGTTGAATCCCCTAGAGTGGGAGTTACAGGTGGTTATGAACTTGGGTGCTTGGCAAAGATTATCAAGTGCTCTTAGCTGCTGAGCCATCTCTCCACACCCAGGTACTACATGTGTTTGTAAATCAATCAATCAATCAATCTATCTATCCATCCATCCATCCATCTATCTATATTTAGATTTAAGAGTGAAATACACTTTTGCTACATACATTGTGAAATACTCTACTGAATGATTATCAATTAGCATGTTAATCTCCCTGCATGCTATACATGCATGATTATCTAGTCTCCTAAAAAATTCCCAATATATAATACAGTGTTTTAGGCCCACCCAACCCTCATGCTGATGTCAGCACTCTAAACATAGGTTCTCCAATAGATGCAATGCTGTACCCTTTACCAACAGCCCCTGACCTGTTCTTGCCAAGAGCCCAGTCACTCTCTGTCACTTGCATTTTATAATATAAATAAGCTCATTTAGTACTTGAGGTCTCACTTCTCATTGGCTTCGATTAGTGCAGTATCCTCTGCGTTCATTCATATTCTTGTCAATGCCACTCCCAGGTTTGAGCTTCTAAGAAAATTGCAAAGTTCTGAGGGGACTTTGAGTTTGCTCCTGGAAAGCAGTCACATGCTACATTTCTTTCCCTTACATGTCTAACATTCCACCTGTCCTTGATTCTGTCCCTTGAGCATACTGGCCTGTAGAGGCATCCGAACTTCTCAGAAAAGCCTTGAACTCCTTTCCTCTCAAAGTGCAGGGATGGAATCCAGAGCCTGGCGTCCATGAACAGCTGTGGAATCCGTGTGTCCTCACAGGTATTTCCTCAGAATCTGGCCTCCCTCTCCCTCAAGAGTGGCTTAAGGGAAGAGTCTCTGGATCCATTTCACTTCCCTGAGGTCTTTTATCTAGTGAACCTGGGCAGCCTGGAGTGACAGGAGAGATGGGAATGACCTTAAAGGCTAGTTCTTTGATCTTTCCCGGCCTCATTGCTCCACTTCCAGTCCTGTTTACCCTCATCCACAAGGCTGGACTTTGATATGAGGCTATTAGCATCAGCATGCGGTTAGCCATTTCCTGTCCTGTATTCTTTCAGATGGAAAGCACTGCAGAGATGCTAGCTAAGGTCCTCAAAGAACCCAGTCCATGTTATTATGGCAAACTTAAAAGTAGTAAATAAAAAGAACAAACAAAATAAAAACACAAGATGAAAAAATAATTAAAACAATAACTATTCCATTCATTCTAAGCACATCATCCAAGATTACATTAGAGGGAAAAAAAACTACAATAAAAACATGCTTTTAATCTGATAGTAAAAAAGCCCTATAAAATAAAAATGAGCCCCATTAATGAAAATAATGGCTTTTACCCCAGCCAGTTAAAATGCTGAGCTTACATGTTCGGGGTTTGGGGGAGCTGGAATTTTTTTCCCCATGGCTGGTAATAGATTCACTTTTGTTACTTGCTGGAGATGGCCCTGGCTAATTAGTATCACTCAGAATGGAAACTTACCTTTTGTATGAAGTCCAAAGAAATGGAAATCATGTAGGGAGACAACCCATTCCTGTAGAATAGGCAAAGGGAAGCAATGCTCTGTTTAAGAATGTGCTTAAAAAAAAGATTGATCTTCAGAATGGAAGTCAAAGCTCTCTCTCTGTGTCTCCCCCCACCCCCACCCCACCCCCACCTCCGTGTGTGTGTGTGTGTGTGTGTGTGTGTGTGTGTGTGTGTGTGTGTCCTAACCTCTTTCTCTTTTCTCATTGCTTCAATTTAACTCTGGCCCCTTTTAAGAAGTGACTTTAATTTTCTTTCAGATGACAGGTGAGCCCCGCCTCAGACTCTTTTTGGATGAAATGGGGGTATAAATAGATAAGTCCCAATCACAAGGGACCTTAGCTAGACCCTTTCCTTTTATTTTTGCTAGAAAACATTATACGTCTGAGTTCAGGACTCCCCACCCCACACCAACACTGTCTTCAGTGGCCTTTGCTCACAGCCTCCCTCTCCCTTGCCTCTTGATGTGTTACAGTTTGCATTTCCTGCTCGAGGATTTCTTAGTTCTGAATCTTTTCAGTTATGACTATCAGAGGCAGAAGATCACCATCCAAGGCGTGTGTTTTGACCTCTGTGAAAATACTGTGAAACAATGTTCCTGTATCCTCAGACAAAACTCATTGAAGCCCTCTGTCTGTTTAAGCATCTCCTATGCTGCCCTCCCAGGGCCCCGCTGGTACCACTGCAAGTGCTTAGTTGTTCTAAGGAATATTAGCATTTTAATTTAGTACCTAATTATGTTTGCTAGTCATAACTAGAAATGCTGCTATTAAAATCCTCACTCGAGTTTCGGCATTCGGCATGTACCTCTGTCAGAGCCCTGAAATTGCCTACAACTTCCGTAATGCATGGTCTTTCTGCTCATCATCTCGCCCATTTCTGTCTTCTTCTGTCGCTGATGAGTTTTCTCTCTGCCACTCTGGGTTATGTTAAAGACTGGTTAGAATATGCTTAGGGGGTTGGGGATTTAGCTCAGTGGAAGAGCATTTGCCTAGCAAGAGCAAGGCCCTGGGTTCAGTCCTCAGGTCCAGAAAAAAAAAAAAAAAAAAGACAAAATATGCTTAGACATCTGAGGCTCCATTGTTTTCCTAAGGAAGGGGGAGGTAAAGCAGGTTTCCCCTGACATTAAGATTGGATGTCACAGCACACTAGAGTTTATGTGGCCAGCAGAAGCACATCCACTGGTATCAAACAGTGAATAGTGAGTATATTTGATGGTCTATTGGCCTGGGAGACACCTTTTCTGGGTGTGTCTGCAATGGTATCTTCATTAGATCATGAGGATCCTGAACTGTCGAATGCACTCACCCACTGATGAGTTCTCGTTATGTGGCATTACTAGGAGGTGTTGGGCCTAGCTGAAGGAAGTACATCTCTGAGACCTTCTCCTTGGCGTGTATCTCATTCTTGCTTTTTCCTGTGGTCTGTGCTTCCTGTCTACCATGATGTGAACAGCCATTGCTTCATACACTTGCCACTAACTAGAGTGTGTTTTATCACAGCAGGCCCAACTGTATATCATTTTTTTTAGCCTGTCTGTGGTCATGGCAACTATATCAGAACACTATAACTGTGGCCAAGTCTAAGGTAAATGCAATTCAGCAGGAAACCTTCCCATGGGATTCTAGGTCTTACTCCCTGCCCCAGGCTGCAAGGGACATTGCCAGGGACTAGACTATACATGGAAGTGAAAGATAGATTAAAAGAACTCTATGATGCATCTTCTGGGACATTGCCATTTATAGTAGGGTGGGACTTTGGGGTGATACAGAGTTTTGGGGGTCACTTAAGCTCCTATAAGAAACCCTTCATTTGTGTTCTGTAAGAAAACCCCCAAAATTATGGGTTTCAAGAATGGACTTCAGTGAACTCTTACTTTGGTCTGTTGCTGGGGCCCATCTAGGGTGGTGGGGTATTTGTATTCAGCTACCACAGAAAAGGTAAGACAGAGCCTAGTGGCCATGGATGAAATATGCTGAGAGTGCAAAGCCAAAGCAAATTTTTTCCTCTCCTTAATCTACTTCTGCTCCATATTAGTCAGAGATAAGAGGTCAGTGCTGTATTCCTGACAAATCACAAAGATTCAGTGAGCTTTGCCTCACAGATGCAAAGATGGTCTTTGCTCTATCCTTGGTCAGTGTTCCTTTATTCCATCTGAATATTAGAAAATGTCGGATTTTTTTTTTTAAAGACATTGGTTCCTGTGTTCAAGATAGAACTGTTAAACAGATAAGGTTTCTGGATTCCACCAGGTGGGAAGTGTTGAGATCATTGTTTCTGGGAAAGCCAATTTCTACATTTTCATAGCCCCTGCCCTTTGTGACCAGTTCTGGTTTATCATATCCACTTGGAAATTACTGAAAATTTAATTTATACGTTGAACTTCACATCACTGATTAACTAACCTAACAGAGACAGTGGAGAGAAGAATGCAGATTTTCTATTACTAACAACATCTTTGAAAAGGGAGTGGAATCTACTACAGAAGATGTTGTGCCCTGGTCACAAGGTCCCCAAGGAGATCACCAGAGACATGAACTCCTCAAAATGCAAAAGCAAGGTTTATTGAAAATTACAAGTTGCGTGACAAGGACCTCAGTCAGGCACACAGGCATGACAGTGGCCAGAGGAGGTGCCATGCCCTTTGCAAGCTAGGTTTTTAAGGGCAAAAATCACAAGGTTATATACCAGTTGGGATCTTTTTATAAGGATACAGTTCTGATTAGCATGTCTTTTGGGAGGATATTTAGACTTCTTCTCTTATCTTAGCTCTGTTTGCCAAGCTCTTCCTTTGACTGGATTGGGTCTTTCCAGTCTATCTCCATTCCTGAGACATTCCATGGATAATTAACAGGTATCAGTTCCCAAGCTACTTGACCTCTGTTCCTATGCAGACCTTAGACTTGTCCTGAAACTGGGAACTTTTGCTCAAAAATGGAGGTGCTTCTCTGACTCTTCAGAAGGCACCCTGGTTGGAATTATTTGCCGGAAATGATAGCTGCTAAGTGTGTCATATAATTTCTCCCATCAGGCAAATGTCCCCTGTGGGCAACACTGGGTGAATGTTCGTACAGACAGATGGCTAGCGGCAGGACACCACCCAGGGCTTCTGCTTGAAGGTGGCTGAGGCAAGAATGGGAGAGAAGAGAAAGATGAGGAGGAAAATAGCTACTAGAATATTCCTTAGTCATTCCTTGAGAAAACAGGTGTTTCCTGGTCACTCTATCATATTTAGAGAAGAACTATTCATCAAAGCCCTCGTGGGAGAATCATGAGTGAACATGGCTTTAGCTCCCTAGCTATACAATGTTGCCCAGACTGGGTTCTCTGGTTCTGCCTCCAAGTCCTAAAATGGCAAGGCAACACAGAGACCAGCAGATGAAGCCTCTGCTCTGCTTTCTTTTTTTTTTTTAATACTTATTTTTTATTTTATGTGAATTAGTGTTTTGCCTGCATGTATAACTGTGTAAGGATGTCAGATGTTGGAATTACAGACAATTGTTAGCTGCCATGTTGATGCTGGGAATAGAACACAGGTCCTCCAGAAGAACAGTCAGTGCTCTTAACCGCTGAGCCATCTCTCCAGCCCCTCTGCTCTGCTTTCTTCCTGAAGCTCCAGGGAAATAGATTTGGTTTAAATGTATCCCAAGCATGAGCATCAGAGCAAGAAAGTCCATTCTCCCTGGGCATGTGCATTTGAACTATCATGGACTTACAGTATGCTGAGCCTCAACCCTGGGGAAGTCATCTGGTTCAGGAGAGCCCAGAATAGAGTTTAATGCTGATGATCCACACCTAAGTCAGAGACAGTTACCTCAGGACCCAGATGACTGGCTTTGTGAGGTCTGCTCCTATTCTACTTGGTTCTTGAGGTAAATTTCATTTCATTAAACCCTAGTTTATGAACACAGCAGATAATAATGAGTTCAGCATCTCCCATATGAGTGTCCCTAGTACCATGGTGGGTGGGTGGGTAGCGCAGTCTATCCTTGATGCAGAAAAAAAAGTTAAGTAAAATATCACAGCAAACCCGCAAGAAACCTGAACTCATATGGGCTGTAACCATGGTACCTAGGAACACCATCCACATGGGTGAAGGCCTTCTTCCCTGAACATGGCTGCATACATGATTGTCATTTTAGGCATAATCCATTCTAAGCCCTGAAACCCCTAAAACCATGTATGAAGGGTTGTGTCTAGAACTTTGGTCTTGACATTTAAGGAAAATGCCCACTATCTGCTTCCATCCTACTGATTCTTTGAGGAACCGCTTTTTCTTCAGTTAAGCCTTAGAGAACAGACATGGAACAGAACAAAGCATTGTCCCCAAGAAAGGGCTTGAAGTGAAAGAAGGTAGAGATGAGTTCTCGCCAAACTGGCCAGGGCACTCCATTCTTACCAGGGCACACCATTCTCACCAGGGCACTCCATTCTCACCAGGGCACACCGTTCTCACCAGGGCACTCCATTCTCACCAGGGCACACCGTTCTCACCAGGGCACGCCGTTCTCACCAGGGCACACCGTTCTCACCAGGGCACACCGTTCTCACCAGGGCACACCGTTCTCACCAGGGCACACCGTTCTCACCAGGGCACACCGTTCTCACCAGGGCACACCGTCCTCACCAGGGCACTCCATTCTCACCAGGGCACACCGTTCTCACCAGGGCACGCCGTTCTCACCAGGGCACACCGTTCTCACCAGGGCACACCGTTCTCACCAGGGCACACCGTTCACGCCAAACTGGCCAGGGCACACTGTTATTGCCCTCTCGTGACAACACTATGACAACTCTTGGAACTCTGTGGACATAAGTGTGCCTTGCTCTCTGCAGGTGATATAAAAATGCAGTCATTAGTCTAAGTGTGATATGGTGGCATACCCCAGGACTTGGAAGGCAGAGGCCAGAATGTCATAAGTAGAAGCCTGAGCTACAGAGTGAGATTCTTTCTCTAAAGACAGATCATGACCAAAACAGTAACAAAGCAAGTACTGAAAGACTCAGAAATTTATTGTCACACATCTCCGACGAGGTTATGGATCATGTTTATACCTCAATTTCACAGAGAAAAGGGTATGGATAACACGAAATGACAATAATACTATGGTACATCAGAATGAATAAGGAAATATGTTGGTCAATGAAGTCTTTAAAAAAGCTGACAACTGTATACATTTGAAAATCAGAAGGAACTGGAGAAATGGCTCAGGGTTAAGAGATTTGGCTGTTCTTTCAGAGGACCCTGCTTCAAGTCTCACCACCCATGTGGTCGCTCACAATCATCTGTAAAGCTAGTCCCATGGGGTATGGCACTTCTCCCGGCTTCCTTGGTCACTGTATGTGATGCACAGACAGATGGAGGAAAAACACTTATATGCATAAAATAATAATAATAGTAATAATAAACTAACAGTGGCCAATAGTCTTCACAAGAAATGCCTAAAGGTGAGTTTAGGTAAAATAATGGTGAGTACTAAAAAAACAAAAGAAAATGATTAGTGGCAACAGGTCACACTCAATAAATATCATTCTTGCTTTAAAATTTCAAATATAGTGACTCTGAATCTAGTTAAGCCCTGACAGAAGAGGCTATCCTGACGTCCTGGCTTCCTTCCGCACCTAACAAATTGGTAAAGTACTAGCTTGAGTTGTCTCAGAGTTTGCCCCTGAGTCTCAGGTACTCCTCTGTCCAGAAAAATAAAGATTAAGGACCAGAAAGGTGACTTAGTGGATAAAAGTGATTGCTGCCAAACACAATGGCCTGAGTTCAAACTGCAGAATATAGGTGGTGGTTATAGAGGTGTCCTCCAAGCTTTGTGTTCTGTGATGTACACACAAACACACACACATACACACATACACACACATACACATGCATACACACATACACACACAAGCACATACACACGCATACACACACACACACAAACACACACACACACATAGACACATACACATATACACACACATACACACACACAAACACATACACACACATACACACGCATACACACACACATACACACATAAACACACAAACACATGCACACACATACACACACACATACACACACACATACGCATATACACACAC
>PVIH01006794.1:25000-56459 GCA_004025045.1 Sigmodon hispidus | reverse complement strand
CATACACACATACACATATACACACACACACATACACACGCATACACACACACATATGCACACATACACACACATACACACACTTAAATAAATGTAAGAAAATAAAATAAAAATTCATGCAAATCATAACTGAGGATTTCCTCATTCAGGCTTCCTCCCTTCCTCCTCCCCCTCTCTCCCTCCTTCCTGCCTTCCTTTCTTTGTTGCTTGCACAGGTCTCATACTCACACTGGTCTCTAACTGGCAATCCTCCTTCTTCTGCCTCCAGGGGGCTGAGATTACAGGTATGTGCCAATGAGCCACACCGGGCTTTAGTTCTCTTGACCATAGACATTCCAAGATTGAGGGAGCTACAGCTGCCTGTGGTCTGATCTTGGACTGATTGTGTAATTAAGAAGTTCTGGGTAGCTTTGAGAGTTCTTCTTCCTGTTCAGACTCTTTGCACTCAATCTCTAGGTTCTTGGCAGTAAATCAGTGCCTTGTCCTTCCTGTGTGTTAGATACCACGACTGCTGGCAATCACAGTGTGCAGGTGGCCCCCATCCTTGGACAATCCACCCCCAGAAATACCTATTATTCTAGGAGGTCAAGCTTCTGGTTGGTGCACAGGTGCACCCTTTGTTATGATGTGTGAGCCCTGGAGAAAACCACTTCAGTGTGTAGGCATAAGGCCTTAATGACAATAATTAATAAGATCCCAGCAATTATACTCAATGATGTGTAAGGTAGAAGAACAATCTATGCTGTCAATCAAGGTGATGCTGGCTGATAAATGAGTGACAGTACCAGAAGCTATCCCTTGCCTGTGCAGAATTAATAGTCCTCCAGAACAACCATGTCACTCAGCTCCCCTAGGCCAGCATGGAGTAGTTGGAGGCCTGCCAGTCTCCCTGATGAGATCTGGAAAAGTCTCTCATAACAAACGGAACTCCTGTCCAATGGATCTGGAATGGGACTGACTTGAGGTCCCCATGCTCCCATGGAGTCCCTGGTACTGTGCAAGCAAGTTTGAGGAACAATGTTTCATCTGAAATGCTCCCCACAGATTCATGCTTTGAATGCTTTTTCTTCAGCTGGTGATGCCATCCTGGAAGTCTGTGGAGCCTTTAGGTAGTAGGAGCTTGACTTGGGAAAGTGAGTTACAACAGTGGAGCAATTTTCTCTGAGGAAAAAGAACTCATTCCTTGTAAGAGGGAACCTCATTAAGACACCGTCCATCCTCGGGGGTTTCTAAAACTCAGGAAGTAAACAACTCAAAGTTTTCCGCAAGTTCCTGAAGCAGACCAGATTCACTAGGCTTCTCCCTCCCCAGGCATATATAAGCAGCATGGACTTCTGAGAGACTCTCAGACCAGCCAAACCACCTGGAACAGACAGAGACTAACAAAGTCACCTAGAAGCAGAGATCACTCAAGCTACTTAGGAAGACGCTCAGACCACATGAGCTCTCTGAAAAAGACACTCTACCCCATTGTAGGTGAATGTGGTGGCCTGAAAAGCTGAGGTACATTGGTAATGGCAAACAAGATGTGGGGATGGCCACTGCGGCAGTTAGGATGAAGCTTTGCATAATTCTGAGGCTTCTTGTTACCCAAGGTAGAGCACAACAAAGATGGAGTTCTCTTACTCAGCTTCTCCAGAAGAATAAGCCCATCCTGTTGTGCAGAATGTAGAGAGAGGACATTGCAAGTACAGGATGAGGAAGCCCTTCTTCTTACCTCAATGGAAGTCTATTTTCTATTTTCTTGTTTTCTTCTTTAAAATGTGCTTCATACACACACACACACACACACACACACACACACACACACACACACACACACACACGCGAATACTATTCAGCTGTGAAAAGATAACAAAATCTTGTCATTTGCTACACATGGATAAATGGGCAAATGTAAATCATATTGTTAAGTCAAACAAACCAGATGTACAAAGACAAATAGCACAAGATCTCACTCAGATGTGAAATATTAAAAAACAAACAAAACAAAACAACTAAGCTCTCCTAGCCAGTGATCCTAGCCAGCAAACGGAAGAGTCTGAGGAGTACAGGAGAAGAACATAATGGGAACATGGCCATCAGTAAAGCGCTACAGTGGACAGGGGGAATAAATGGTCATAATCTGTTCCACGTACAGTATGTATGTTGTACAGTATGTACAGAGTTGTCGTAGCAGTGTGAATGTTCTCGTCACAAAGATATGAAAAATAGAGATGATGGATGACCTAAATATCTCCAGTTTATCAGCACTGAAAACAGAAGTACTTTGTAAAGATGTATTCTATTTACGTTAAAAATAGTAACAACAGAGCTGGGTTCATGGCTCAGTGGTAGAGCCCCTGCCAAGAATTGCCCAGTGTGGGAAGCCTCTGGTTTCATCTCTAGCATCACAGAAATTACAAGTGAATAAGTAAATGGGTTTAAAATGAAGCGAACTGGACAGTCACCTGCCCTGGATGCTCGTGAATGGGTTCCAGAAAGATTCCAATCAGTTGCTTTGAAGTTCACATATCCACATACTATCTTTCACCACAGGCTAGCTCACAGTAGAGGGAGTGAACTCTTTGTTTATGGCATTCATTGACTCTCTGTGTTGGTCTGCAGGATTAGAGATGCTGAAGCAGGAGGTGGCCCTTTTGCTTTTTATGTTTTGGGTGGCAGGCAGCTTCTGATTTGCAAGGAGCGTAAATTTATGTATATTTTTCTTCTGGCTGTGTGGCTGTGATGAAGATCATGTTGTTTTAATCCCTGTCTCATAGATACTCCTTTATGTGGACTGACTGACAGGAACCAAGAAGCAGTTCACAGAGCTGAGCCCCTAAAGCTCAGTTACAAGTCCGTCTAAGCTGGCATGGCGTCTCGCGGCATCTGTGCATGCCCAGCTCATGATTCTCCTGACATAGCTTTTAAACATTGGTTTATATGTCTTTTTCTAATTGCTTTGCCTGAGTCTTGAGCAATAGTGGAATTAACCTTATTACATATACTGCTTTCAAAGTGTATCATTTGTTTGTTTCCTCTGTTGACTGTATATATATATATATATATATATATATATATATATATATTCCCAAATTGATGTTTTAAAGTCATGTTTGCTCATTTGTAGCTACTTTTTCCCCCGTTTTTTAGGCTGAATCTCCATTCTTAGTTAGGAAGACTGCATTAACCCCTGGTTTGCGTGATCGTTCTTTGGGTTGTTTCCTAGGATTGTTTCATCTAAGTATTTTATCTAAGTGAAATTTATTTTTGTGTACAGTTATAAAAATTCACTACAAAACTTAATGCCAGGTGAATTTAAAAATAAAACGCAGTTTTCCTGCACCATTAATCAGATGATCCATTTATTTTTCTTGCTTAGGTATTGAATGAAGATATTTGTAACTATTAATGCTGTGAATGCTGGGGTCAGTTCATTACCATGATCCTATGGTCTCCCTCCCAGAATCCCCTTTCTACCCCTCCCCCTCTTCCTGTTCTTTCCTTCCCTGTGTCTCCCTCTCTCCTTTTTCTCCTATTTCCTTCTCTGCTGCCCTCTCTTTCTTTCTTGCGAGGTCTAACTGTGTAGCCCAGGCTGGCCAGATCTACCTCCCTCAGCCTCCAGGGTCTTAGTTTCAGGCATACATCACCATGCTTGGCTCTCTGTTTCTACGGATTTTGAGAATGTTCTAATAAGACATGAAATAATGCCCACTCACTCAGACAGCACTTCTGAGGCATCTCTTAGGCATACTGTCCATGCGAACTTAAGGGTCACCTTAACTCTTTGGAATTCTAGCACTAACTGATTAAATGTAAAAATTGTTTTCAGAATTAATGTACATTAATATGTTTTTTTTAATCTGTGACATAATACTGATCCCTAGATAGGTTTCATTTCATCCCTTTGGCTGCAACTTGAAATCTGTGTCATGAAACGAGGTCATACCAACAAGGTTATTTAGTGACTCTCTGGGGTTTTGGTCTTGATTTTTATTTATGTGTGAGTGTCTGTGTGAGTATGTGCATGAGTCAGTTAAGGTGTGGAGGCCAGAAGAGGGTGTCAGATCCCCTGGAGCTGGAGCTACAGACAGCTGTGAGATGACTGGGGTAGGTAAACACACTCGGGTCCTCTCCAGGAGCAAAAGTTCTCCTAACAAACGAGCCACCTCTCCAGCCCCACATTTTGTTATTCTTTTGTTGCTTTGGTAAATAGAATAACTTTTACTAATTCCATGCCAAGTACATAGCACTGAGTAGCTATCGATTTTTGTATATTTAGCTCATATGTAGTGACCTCATAAAAGCCTTTTATTACTTCAGAGGCATTTTTCCTCTTATCATGATATTTTAAAAAGGAACACAATTGCCAAAGGGAGAAATTTGTGGTCCAATATTTGTAGCAATACTTTTTTTTAACATTTTGTTTTTCATTTTATCACAATTAGGCTGTTGAACTTCAGTAAAATTACAATGCAATTCTCATTCAAATATGCCCTTGTGTGGAGAGTCCTACTTCATGGGACTGTGATGAGGAGTGGATTGGATAGCCTGGAATAGGAACATTTCTCTCATTGCACAGGTTTGTGCTGGGCAGTGCTGTGACTGTTAATTCAAGAAAAAATGTGCAACAATGATAGTGAGATTTAAGTATAATTAATGATTTTAATTGAAATATTTTATTATTTTGCTATTTAAAAGTAATTCAATAGAAGTTAACAAATGCAACTTAGATTGATGATGAGATTTTATATTAAAATAATGCATGAATATTATTAATAATATCAGGCTGGAAAAAAATACGTGGGGTAGTAGGCAGAGTCTGCATGGAATGTGTTGTTTTGAGGTTAGGGCTTGAGAGACATTACCAGGCTTATGGAAAATTCATACATCTATATGTGTCTATGAGCAGAGACCATCAATGCATGAGGAGCAGATTCCATAGGTTCTAATGGTTACTTCGCATCTGCAAGATTTTTACTTTTTATTATAATTGAATATTGATAAATAATGTTCAGAAGGCAAATGAGGGGTGGGTGGGATGGCTCACTGGTTAAAAGCACCCAGTGCTCTTTCAGAGTCTGAGTTTGGTTCCCAGCACCCACAAGCACCTATAGATTCAGTTGGGGGAATTTGACAACCTCTTCTGGACTCCATGGGCACATGCATGTACACACACACACACACACACACACACACACACACACACACACATACACACACACACACACACACACACACACACACATTTCTAAGTATGTAGGTCAGTCATTGACTCAGCAGCTCACTGGGAGGCTATCCAGTTTCTTCTACACCTTGGCTATGGTAAAAGGCACAGGTAGGTAAATATGAAATGATTTTACCACAATCAAGAATGGAAGAGTCAGGCTAAGAGGTGGGCACCTCCATCCTCAGCCGCTCAGAAGCAGAGTCAGGAGGATAGCTTGACCCAGGAGATCCAGGCCAGATTGAGCAGCATAATGAGACCCTATGCTGGGAGGAGAGAGTAAAGAGAAGGAAGAAAAGAGGGAGGGAGCAAGGAAGTGTTAGCTACACAAGGCAATGATATGCTATTTGTCTTGATTGAGATGATTATTCTCAGTGTATACTTACATCAAAACATCAATTAGTATGCCTTGAAAATATTGCTATGCCTGTGTGTCAATGATACCTCAATAGAAATGAAATAAGAAGATAATATGAGACTCCTTGACGAGACCTTAGGACTCGGCCTGGTCACGCTGTGCCTGTGTTAGTGCTGGTGGGGTAATTGTTAATTAGAATCTTTCTGGAAACTCTTGCCATTGTTTGTGAGAAAGGTTCTTCACCCAGCCTACTGGTCCTCACAGCAGCCACTGCTTCTCTCTACCCCTCTAGCTGAATCACATTCCCACCACCAATGATGACATTTGTCGTTGATACCACTGTGAAATTGGCCAGAGGATAGCTTCTGCTAGCTGCTAGAAACCTCTTCTGCCTTACACAGACTTTGCTTCCTAATTTGATATTGAGAATGCAAAGTAATTGCATCAGAATTTTCTGCCAGTTAGTAGCAAAATAGCCCAAACTATCTTAATCAAAGGCCATATGCAAAAGTCCACAACACCTTGAACTCATATGAGTTACATGAGTTTCAAAGAGATCTCAAGTGTGATTAGAAACAATTTTATTAAAATGTATGTGACTGATAATTTCATTGTTAATGATACTAATAATTTTGGTATTTTCCAATAACAAAATAGTCAACCATCATTTGACATAAAGAGTATCATTATAATTATATAAGAGAATGGATTTGTAATTATTAATTAGTTATAAATTACAATTATGTAAAAAGTTCCCCCTTTAACATAATAGAAAAGAACGATTAAAGAATCAGGAGTAGTAAACATTCAGGAAAAAAATTGTAGGTGAATGAATGGAATCTACTGGAATAAAACAGAAAAAAAGTCAGATGTAGAGATTTAAAAATCAATTTTCAATTAAAAACTATAAGTATAACTTAATAAGGAAACAGAAAGAAGACTGAATTATTTTCAGACTAGGCTGGATGTCCAGCATTATCTTATTCAAAATGAGAAACAATTTTTGTAGGGTGATGTAAGGAGTAAAACATGTCTAACGTATACCTATAAGAACAAGTTTATAAAATATTTATGTGGTTTGAAGAATGATCTATTATAGTCATGCTTTTGGTTTGGAATGAATGAGTTTAGTAAGTGAATAGCAAGACAAATTAAAGAGCACATATGAAGAGCTAGGTAGTTAGGATGGTATATATGAATGGATTGACACTTGGATCACTAGTAGACAGAGAGATGATTGAAAAATAGATTATAGATTGATGAATGAGTAAATGATAGACAAATGATTAGCAGATGACAGATATATACAAATGGATAGATTGATAGATGATAGACACATTAGGGAAGATAGATGATTAACATATAGAAGATGGGTAATTGATAATAGAAGACAGAAGATTGATAGAGATAGAAAATAGAGAGATGGATGGATGGATGGATGGAAAATACATTGATAGAAACATAACAAAACATCATCAAACTGCACTCCCAACACCAGCAGGGAAGTTGAAGCAGTCAGCTAGAGTTCCCATTGCACCTTCTCCCTATGGCTGAACTTTCTCCTTTTCTCCCACTGAAGGCACGTTTAGTCATGGGGAAGCAGCAGTAATGACTTTTGGAAACAGTTTGGTGTAATTGTTAGTAAGGAGATGCTGGATGCTGCATTTACTCTTGGACTGTCTTGCTATCTCTTCAATCCCAATCATCATCAGGGACACCATCCCATCCCCAGACAAGAGGCCTTGAGAACACTTTGAGACAAATAAGTTTGGGTCTCTAAGTGGGGGGGAAACAACTATGTTTCCAGAGCCAGCTTCTCCGTGTGCTCAAACAACACAGGGCACTTTCCAACAGAATGCAACTTACAAAACACCCATGGGAAAAAAAAACGAAACCCCAAATCACTGGAACTAGGGAGCCTGTACCATTGCACAGAAACTATTATGGAACAAGGTCAGTTGGATCTGGTTCTAGCATCAGAACAAGCAACTGGCTGTCCATTGCCCTGGTTCTCGACATGTGGATTCAATCTACTGGGAGTCAATAATTACTGCTTTTTGTTTATGTTTTTCAGACAAAAAAGAGAGACGGTGGCTAACATATGCTATGTAGCCAAGCCCAGGATGCCTGTGTTCACACTAAATATGCACAGAAGTTTTTTCTTTCATTGTTTCTCAAAAGAAACAGGATAACAAATATGCACATAATATCTACTGCACTTTCTGGGTTATTAGATTTGGAGATGGTTGAAGGTACAGGACAGACAGGCTTGGCAGGCCAGACCTGGAACCTCAATGGCTTGGAAGGATGAAGCAACAGAATCACAACTTCTAATCTAGCCTGGGCTACAAAAGTGAGCTCAATGCAATGTAATGGAACTGTCTAAATGCAACTTAATGAAACTGTCTCAAGATAAAAATTGAAGATGGTTGGGTTTATGGCTCAGAGGTAGGATGCTTGAGATGCTATAGGCCCAGCAATGACAACTGTCATAATCTGCTTTTCTGTTTCTGTGCTAAAACACTGACCAAAAGCAGCTTAGGGAAGAAAGGTATTTATTTGTTTTATACTTCCACATAAATTACCATAGTCCATTATTAAAGGAAGCCAGAAAAGGAGCTCATAACAAGACCCTGGAAGGAAGGATTGAAGTATAGGCCAGGGAGTAATGTTTTTTCCCTGCTTGCTCTCTATGAATTTTTCAGCTTGCTTTCTTATATAGTCAAAGCCTATCTGCCTAAGGATGGCACCACCCACAGTGGACCACACCATTCCCCATAATTATCAGTTAAGACTGAGCTTCATAGACATGCCCACAGGCCAGTCTGCTGGAGGAAATTCTCCAACGTACTTTCCCACTTTCCAGGGGATTCCAGGTTTATGACAAGTTAACGGCTGAAACCAACAATGACAACAGGGAATGGTGAGTTAAAACCATGAAACCTCGGGGAAGCAGTCTCAAAAGAGGTAGAGGTTTGTTTGCTGTATACTAATAGACAGAGCAAATATGTAAAAACACTGGACAGATGAGGAGTGCATCAACCTGCATGACAAGCAAAGACAATTGGTAAGCCTTAAAGTGTAACCCAGTAGCTACCAAGCATAAGTTATCAAGAGGTAAACTCAAGAAGAGAATTTGCAAATAAACAAACTTACAAGGATGTGAAGAAAATGAGAATTCTTAGCCTCTGTGAAAACAGAGAATACAGAATAAGGTAAATATGACTATTACTCCATTAGACTGAAGAGGAAAAATGTATCGTAACAGTGTTATATGTTGGCAAAAATGCAAAGACTGGACACTGATGCTGCTGCCCCCATGAGAAAATGACCAGCTTCAGGCTTTTGGGAAATTAATGTACATACTAAGGCCAGAGTGTGCACAGTCTGAGACTGAGACATTCTAGTGCACAGTTGTAACTCACAGATGGATAAGTGGTATTTTCAAAGAAAAGAAAGGAAGAAATCTGAATGTCTATTAGCAAAGGAGTGAGTGAACCTACTCTGTGTAGAAGTACAGAATTGATGGGAAGAGGAGGAGATATAGACAGACAGACAGACAGACAGACAGAGAATGAATTGTCCCAAAGGGATACCACGCCAACTCACTGAGGGAAACAATAATAAAAATTAAAGGTATATATATGAGAATGAAACCTTATTTTGTTATATATTTAACCTTTCAAAAATATTCTTTTTGTTTTTGAAAGATTTATTTCACTGTATGCATGTTAATGCTTTGATGGCATGTATGTCGACCACTACATGCAAGCCATACCCCAGAGGCCAGAAGAAGGTATCATCTCTCTTCCAGCTGATGCTACCGTTGGTTGTGAGCTACTTAATGCCCATGCTGGGAACGAAACTTGGGTCCCCTCTGCAAGAGCAGTGAGTGCTCTCAGTAGCTGAGCCATTTTCTTTTGTTTATTTAAACTTAGGGCACCTCTCGCTCTCCCTCACTCCCTTCTCTCCCCTCAGTTTCTCTTACTGTGCCCTCTCTTCCCTAACTGCATATGGACAAAAGCACAGGCCAGGAAGGAGATGGTCCAGGTTGTAACAGTAGTAGTTATTTTTCTGAGAATGGAGGTGGAGGAATGGAATCGATTATTAATGGTTTTGTTTGTGCGTCTTTGTTTCTTCAGAATGGGTTACAGGGAACACAGGGTGATTTTGGAAAAGGGATTTAATAGAAAAGATTCTAGCTCAAGAATGTCTTTTGAAGCTTGGGGGATTTTTTTTTTTTTTTGGTTTTGTTTTGTTTATGAGGAAAATCATAAAAAATAGAATTTTCCGAAGGTTAAAACAATGTTTTCAATTGATGAGCAGAAAGTGCTCTCACTCTCCTCTCCTCCCTTCCCCCTCTTTCCATATTGTTTCTCTTCCTCTCTGTCTCATAACCCACGTTGGACTCAAATTCCCCATCTCTTGCCTCCAACTCTCTACTGCTAGAAGTTGAGGTGTGTCACTTTGCCTACAAGTGTTAATTCCAGCTGCTTCTTCTTCTTCTTCTTCTTCTTCTTCTTCTTCTTCTTCTTCTTCTTCTTCTTCTGCTCCTCCTCCTCCTTCGTCTTCTTCCTCTTCTTCACTAACTCATTAGGTCCATGCAGTGCCCTTCCTTCAGGGCTGCTATGGAGTTTGCTCTTTGGCAGATACATCAAGAGTAGATTATCATGCACAGGTCAGTGTGGTGTTCGGATAGGGCAGCGTTGGCTCTTTGCTTCTGAAAAACAGTGCCTGGTACTCAGAGTGCCCTGGAGGAAGAGTGGCCCAGTCGTCATAGCAAGGACAGAAGAACTCCAGTATCTACTAGGGAAATGGCCTTTGCGGATGTCAATGACTTTCAGCCTTCCTGATGTCACTATAGGCTTTAAGGGTTTGCCTGACGGTCACAGAAGGTGGCCATAGTTTGTGCTCACCAGAAGAGCGGATCATTCCATGAGTGGGAACTGCAGCTAGACAGCAACACTGTAGGAGGTGGAGGCCGCTGGCACCAGGCTGGTTTGCCAGGAGGGCCCTGCCCCGCTGGGTGGGCACAGTGCTGAACAGCGGCTGCTTAGAGAGACTCAGTTTCAGGCTTGCATTCTTGGCGTGGGTGTGTAACTCTTCCACCCTGGCTCCAAAGTGGAGGAAGGAGACAGTAAATAAGCAGCAGGCAAAATTAAAACCAGTAATGAGCTGTATGAATATTGTGGTGTTATAACGTTGGAGACACATTTATTTGGGAGCATCGCGTGTTCTGGGAACACTTAACGGTCTCATGGCTGTGCGGCCTCATTTTCCTCCACTGAGCTTCCGCTTATTGGCCCTGGAGGCTGGCAGCATCTGCACCTGTGCCCAGATACTTTTATAACTTTGGCCAGAAGAGGCGGGCACACTACCCAGGAAGGTCGGGGCTCTAAGAGTACCCTTGGTGCCAAAGGCCTGGGGCGCCCTCCATCTATCCAGGGGCAAAGATGAAGAAGCAGAGGCCAAGTCCACCCAGGAAGCCTGCCCGTGACAAGAGTGCATGCATCGGGAGGATGCTGAGGCCTCATCCTCCCTCCATGGAGGCCCTGCACCCATGCACCTGAGTCCTTATATAGGAAGGGGCAGCTTGTTTGCATTCAGCTTTGTATTTTTTGGGGGTCAGGTTTTGATCTGCAATTGTGACGTTGATGGGGCTCTAAAACAAACAAACAAAAACACAAACAAACAATCAAAAACGCTCTTCAGGTAAATCGAAAAGGAGGCAACCTTGCTTTATGCGGTCACAAAGTAGACGCAAACGGATGGAAGCGCCAAGCCTGATAATCTGCAGGCTCAACCCTGTGTTCACAAGAGAGGAGAGAAGAGAATACACACACTCTAGCCATGACCTGCTTATGTGCATGCAGATACATATGCAATAATTAAAAAAAAGTTTTAGGCAAACGGAATATAAGACATGAACATAGAACAGAGACTATTTGAGAAGAAGTGAGATCAGGACTTGGGGTGTGATTAGGTAAACTACATGCACAAATAAAAATATCATTATCAGCTCTATTATTTGCACAATGAAGTGTACTAATTACAAGATAAACTTCAAGAGATAATGAACAGAGGCAAGGAGGGGACAAATTGTTATAAGGTTGAGCTGCACAGCTTCTCATAAAAGGCCTTACGAATTGAGAAACTTTCTGGCAGTTTTAGACCTTGGGAAGGAGCCCTCCCGCCTACCTACCCTTGGAGCAGAAGGGCTGGAGAGTTAAGCAGAACAGGCCTATTCGTTAAAGGCTTTGTTCTCTTCTAAACTCTTTTCTAAGAGGAGATCAGCAGAGACAGGACCAAGAGGTCAGCAGGAAGAATGTTCAAATGTTCTAGTTCAGTGTGGGTGAAGAACCTCAGAGACTGGAGTGCCCTAGGAAGTCCTGTGTGGCTCTTCTGGGGATTTGCTATGGTGGAAAGACTTGCTGGGTGTGTTCACATCACTGCTCATGTGTCCAAAGTTATCCCAGCAACAAAACTATCTTGGAAATATCCAGCCCAGCTAGATATTCCTAAAGTCAGGTTATGGAGTCTGAGAAGCTTCAAGTTGAGGAGATGCTATGTAGTTGATCCTGTTTCCCTAATGCATAGTTATGAATTGTATATACAAGCTTGGCAAAGGATGTTGAAGTCGCATAATACATTCATACTTTACATATGCACTCGTGGTCTGTCCTCTATATTAGCATGTAAAAGTCTTGTGGGGTGGGTTGAATAAGCAAGACCATAATCGTGCCTCTACTTGAAGGGAATCTAAGGAACAATCCTGAGTCAGCAGGCCCTTGGTCTGGCTGCTGGCTCTGTGTGTGAGTCAGTTCTCATCCTACCCTGCTGAGGGCTGGCCTCTGCTGTTGGAGGGCAGAGCATGGGGAGGGGTGGACTTTGGCCCAGGGGATAGAGTCCAGGTGGACACTGTATGTCTTCTCCCACCCCCACCTTGTGTTCACTGGCCTCTCTTACTGTGCTCTCTCATCACTATCCTGTCTCAGCATCAGGCTCACTGAGGACCATGCTGTCTCTCTCTTGTTGGATGTCTTGATTCATACAGCTCACAGCTTGTTTCTGTCCCTCTGCTGGAGGGTGTGCATTCTGAGCTAAGCCAGGCTTCCTTGCCTTGGGACATTGCAACTTGCTCTGCTCTGTGCCTGACATGTTCTTTGCCAGGATTAGTCACATCTGTCACAGAGCTTTGTGTGTGTGTGTGTGTGTGTGTGTGTGTGTGTGTGTGTGTGTGTGTGTATTTGTACGACGAATACTGTTGATGAGTTCACATTTGTTCACCCTCCCCTTCAAGCTAGAGGTAGAAGTGGGTTAGTGGCTGGCCACAGTACAATGGTCCACAGTAAGGGCATTTCATATACACTTCAGTGAGTGTTAGGTGTATCTGGGCTGTGAATTTCTGCTCCATTGGCTGGAAGCTGAACTTGATAATCAACATCAAGAGGGAATAGGTTCTTTTAAGACAAATGCTTCCAGATGCCAGGATCACTGGGTCCATGCTTCTACCCAGATGGGTCTGGGTGGGAGCCAGAAAGTCCCAGCAGCTGATAAATCCAGAAAGGTAGTTAATCAGAAACTAGCTAGCCAAGGCAGATTCCTGGAAGGTCAAGTGTATCCAAGGGTGATTTGAAAGTACCTAGAGTATGCCAGGGCCCCCTGGACCTGGGGAATTGTCACCATATCTTTGGTGACAGTGCAACTTGGGGCACTGTACTCTCAGTAGAAGCCAGTAGGAAACCTGTATCCAGAGAGGACACAGCCATGTGGGGGTAGAGAGGCTCTGACAGAATCAGACGTTCCATGGAGATTGCAATGGACTGCCTGCTTCCTGGTCGCTAGGAAGCGTTTATGGGCAGACACTGTGTTGACACATCAGCATCCAGATCCAGCTGGAAGCATTTGAGGTAAATGAAAAGCAGGAAAAGTAAGTGGAATTGAACCTCTGGGAACCTTGAAGGGAACTTTTTGCTTGGAGTGTGATTTGGTATGCTTGAATATTTTATGCATTTAGGCAGATGATTACATGCTGTATGTTGCTCTTCCACAACCTAGCATCAGAAATAATGGACCATAAACCAATGTCCCAGTTCTTCAGGCCAGCCATAATCAATCTCATGTGCTTCAAATCCAGAACAGCTGCCTAGTCTGAAGTGGTGAGACTCATCCATCCTTTAGATGGCCATAGTATAGCCCTGAAACAGTCCTCTGTTTCCTTCCTCACCCTTAAATTCTTCACCCACACAGCAGCCAAGTTGAAGAACAGATATGGGAATGAAGATTGGAGTATCCTTGCCTGCACCTCTCCGGTAACTTCCCATGGATATCAGAATCAAATCCAAATTTCTTGTTACCATCAGTCCTCGGTGAAGATGCTTTGTCCTCCTCTCTGGGCATTTCAGAAACACTGGGACTTGACTCTTCACACTGGTCAAGATGATTCAATTCCTGCCTGAGAACATTTTCCTCATCCTGATTTCTGTCTGGAATTAAGTCACCTTTTAATATTCAATCACCAGGCCAATATTCTATAATTTGGAAAGGATTATTCAAAATAGCACAGCCTGGTTGCTTTTCTTGCCTTTGTCTTACTTTAGAGGTCACAAATAATTTTCTAAAGT
Source organism: Sigmodon hispidus (assembly GCA_004025045.1). Lineage (NCBI taxonomy): Eukaryota > Metazoa > Chordata > Mammalia > Rodentia > Cricetidae > Sigmodon > Sigmodon hispidus. The sequence goes on along the minus strand of PVIH01006794.1, from coordinate 42,268 downwards.
TTTTAAGTTGGGGTTTTAACTTATTTGTGTGACTTCTATTAGAATATAGACTACCACTGTGGATGCTTAGATCTAATTTATTTATTGCCATAGTCTCAGAACATAGATAGGTTCTTAGCCAAAGTTATCTCTCAATGGAAATTCAATAGACAGATGGACAGGTAGGTGGATGAATAGGTAGGTGAATGGGTGGGAAGACAGGTAAATGAATAGATGGAGGTGAAGATGACTGGGTGATTATATAGAGAAATTTATGAGTGGACAGGTAAATAGGTATGTGTCTGGATAAAGGATAGATGTAAAAATGGGCATATGAATGAAGAAGTATGTGGATGCAAGGAAATATTATGGTCTTGTAACTATAACTAGGTTTACAGGTAGATCAGAGAGTGTGTAGGTGGGTGGATAGATGGATACATTCAAAAGTAGACAGGTGGCTATGGAGATTAATGAGTGGATACGAGGATGAGCAGTTGATAGATGAGTGGATAGATGAATAAATGAGTGGATAGATGGGTGAACAGGCAGACAAATGGATGGACAGTGGATGGATAGATGTATGTATGGAACAAGGAAGGTACGTGGATGAACTGATGAGTGAGTGAGCAGGTACAAACAATATGAAAAGAACCATTTAAATACAATGTCTTAAGGTTAACTAAGATGTCATAAGACAAGGCCAGATCTTTGTTCTTCACCACTTTCTAAGTCTGAGAACGCTGGTTAGGCTTTTTGAGAATATCCCACTCAAAGGACTATGAACTCACTGAGTTATTCCCATCTTTCCATTAAGGAACCAGACAATCAGAAGTGAATGCTGGACGGATACATTTTGGTAATAGGCTTTTTATTTCCAAAATAATGTTGTAATGGCAACAACCATTTTTTTCTTCACAAACCAAAATAATTTGAGTAAAAAGTATTTTATGGTAAAACCCAAATGGTGGACTTTCAGGAGTCCGAATATTTTGTGCTGAGATGTCACTCATCTAATGACAAAGTGTGCTTACAAACTGTTTACTTTGACAAATACTAAGCAGGACACAGAGATTCACAGAATGATATTAATTATTAAGAGAATTTATTTTTTGAAAAATAACATTTATTTTCTTTGGCGGTGGGCATAATCAATGTATCTTTGAGGAATGTATATAATTTGCTTAGGGGACTATCAAAATAATACTCTCATCCCACCACCCTGAGATGACCATTCTAGCCATAAAGCACTGTTTAAATGATCTGTAGACTCTATAAACTCTTATAGGTTGTACAGGTTTGTATATCCATCTACCTTTGCATAAATCCACCAATACACATACCTATTTCTTTATCTACTACTCAGTCATTCATCTACTCACTCACCCACCCATCTGCCAGTCCATTCACCCACATCTTATCTACCTATTCACTCACTCACTACCAATTTATATACCTACTTTCACTTCTATACACCCACCCAACCACTATTAGTCTACCCACTCATCTATCTATTCATGCTTTTATCCAATCATCCACACATCTATTCATCCACTTACCCAATTATCTATTTATTCATCCAGATATCTACCTACCCATTCATTCATCTACTTACCCACCTATCAATTCATTCATCCATTATCCATTCAAGCATTCACTCATCCACCCACATGCTCCCATCCACTTACCTACCTACCACCCATTCACCTATCCACTCATTCATACTTCTACTGATCCCACCTATCTCTCTGTCCCTCGACCTATCCTCCTACCTATTCATCCCTGTGTCCATCACCTACCAATCCATTTTGTAAACAGAAATGCATATTTTACATGGTTTCAATTGTCTTTTAAATTCATCTGGTATTGTCTTTGAATGGTGTCTGGTATATTTCAATAGGCTGTTGAAAATTATAAGCAAACACCATTTGACTGTTTCATAATATTTAATTGTACAGAATGGCACTGTCCAACAGAAGAATATAAAATGATGTGAAACTTCAAATCTTCTGGAAGGTTTGGCAAAGCTGAAATTGGGGCTAGAGAGATATCTGAGTGGTGAAGAGCACTGGCTGCTCTTCCAGAGGACCCGTTTCAGTTCTTAGCAACCACATAATGGCTCACAACCATCTGCAACTCCAATTCCAGGGGATCTAACCTCCTGGTATGGCCTCTATGAGTATTGCATGCATATGGAACAGATATAAGTGCAGGTAAAACACCCATGCACATAAAATAAAATACACTTATAAACATCTTAAAGGTGAAATTAACTCTTGAATCACATATTTTAATATATCCCATATATGTTTTTGTAATTTCAACCTGGAGCTAATACACAAACCCCTGACACATTTTGCATTTTAAAAACCAAGCTCAGTTCAGAGCACTCCCGTTGCAAGCATTCGGTATTTGCATGTCTGCAGTGGCTACCACATACAGTGGTAAAGGCCTGGGCTTTAAGAGTCTGCTCTGTGACAGTGCAGGAGAAATACCCACAGTCCATGTGAACAGAATAAAAGCAGACTGAAATTAGAATCCCAGTTATCTTCTATCAGGTCTCAAGGTGATTAATTCAGGTTGATGGCTACAAAATATCTCCTCAGTTCCTCAAAATGCTAAATGAAGTGGAAAGATGTTGAAAACAATGTTTTTTGAATTACGCATTTGATCCCATTTTGCCCCTCTTCAAGATGATTTTCTAGATCCTAATAAAAGTTGATGTCTCCTGTATATTAAAGATCATATTCAATATGGAGTGAATGAATTCAATTAGGCTGGATTGTATTGATTACTATCCATGCTGCTTTGGCTCTGAATCCCTCAGCTTTCCATAGGCAGGTTCTAGAGCTTAGAGTTATGGGATTTCCTGCCTCCCATTTACTTATTATGACAAAATATTTAGTTTTGGGACAGTTGTTGTGTTAGGGAGCCCATCTGGGGCCACAGATTCACCTGCACCTCTATTGTTAAAGCAAAAGTATTTGAAGAAAATTCATTAGAGGCAACTCTACCCCAAGAATTGTGTGGCTGTAAGCACCTCCTTTATTCTATGAGAGACCCCCTAAAGCAGGGAGAGCTATATTCACTGGAGACTGTCCTCTGTTTATTGGATCCACCCCAGCAGGCCACAGAGCTGGGGAGATGTCTTAAAATCTATCCAAACTAACAGAAATTGGGGATGGAGCTCAAGAACCAGACCTCATCCCTAAATCCCACTGTGTTTTTCAGATGCTAAGCTCTGAGTCTTGGTGGCATAGTTAGCCATAGCTAAGGGTCCATCTCTAAGGTAACCCACTAAGGGAGGCAGGGCCCCACCGTACAACCTGCCTCCCACCACGGGAGTTATACCTAAGGTTTGGTGTAGTCCATCCTGGTAGTTTCTCAGCCCTTCTGGGTGGCTATCTAGGGGTGGTACAGCAGTGACCTTAGCAGCTTCATCCATCGTGAGCCTTGAAGAAGGAACAGTGTGTAAACATCTGCCTTGTCGGGCTGTGATGGGGCAGAAAGGGTGCAATCCCTAAATGGCTTCCCTGCTGGGTGTTGATCGCCGTAATTCTCTCTGCTTTTGTTTCTTAGAAGATCTCCAGGCAGGTGGAGAGTCTCATGGATGGGCACAGGTTGCAGATGATGGGGAGGCATTTGAAGCAGACCTTAGCAGATATAAAACTTCAGATCCTTCTTCCATCATGAGGCCTGCAGGACTGCCCTGTGGGAAGGGCAACAAAGTGGGGTGTGGCTTTCTGAGGATTCATCTTGGAGCTGTTTTATATAACAAGAGTGCTGCTTGTGTTTGAACATGAGTTATGGTCCATAAAAAACATCATTTTGAAAATATGCATGGCTTCTCATTTCATCTTTTATGTCTTCCTTCTTCTCTTTGTGGTCACGGTCATCGCCGCTGCAATCACCCACCCTAAAGTGTGTCTGGGAAAGGTCTGAGTTTGGTGGGGTAGGACCTCTCACTGTTCCACCAAGTGGATGGTAAGTGGATGTAGATTAGGTAGCTAAGCCAGGAACAAAACTCACATGACCAGATAAAGTGGCTTATAGTGGTCCTGGCTGTTTTTCTCAAATAGTGGCTTTATAGTTACACTGCTTCTTCCTTGATCTCAGTCATCAAATGCTTGAAGACATTTGAAAACCACAGGGGCATTATGCATAAACTACCACCTCAGCTACGGATGGGATTCATCGACAGGTTCTTCCAGGGGAGGGCTGGAGCACACCCCTCCAGGATGTCTGGGCTGTCACTATTCCCATCTGTCTTCCTGACTGTAAAAATTAAACACATGCATAAGAGGTCTTGGGCAGCAGAGTTATGGGGGATATAAAGTGCATGACAGCAGATAAACTTGCCGGGCCCACAGTGGGCTACCTGATCATGGTGGTGCCAAAAAGGTGAGTGAACCGGGTCTAGATGCAGATGGACGGGCTGATTGTGGAGGGGAGAAGAAATGGGGGGGTGGGGAAATGGGCGGCGTGTCTTGCTGAATGGAGTGGGGCTGCTCCTGACCTGAGTGTTTCCAGGAGCTGGGTTTGTCCTCTGAGGACTCATCCGCATGCCTTGCAGCCATAGTCAAGGTCTCTGTTTGCTAGAGATGGCCAGGGACTGAGCACAAAGAGGTGTCCCATCAAGAGGGAATGCAGGAACAGACAAGTATCAGATTACAGGGCCACAGCATGCCCCTGATCAGTGAATGTGAGAAGTGTCTCTGCTATTGAGTATGTATGCCATCCTCAGCCCTTGAAAACACAGACAAGGTATGGAGAAATTGCCGAAGATACTGCAGAGATATTTTCTTAAGTGCCAGAGACCTTAACTAGGGACCTGTAAATCTGGCTTCTCCACCAATGGTTTGTGATCTCTGCAGCTGTGCACTGGGCCAATACACACAGGCCTGTAGGGATACCTAGAGAGAGGCCTGAGCCAGCCAGGCCTGGGGGTCTGGTGTCATGCAAGAGCCTGGCATGCTGTCTGCTGGGGGCTGGGCCCTTCCCTGTCCTAAGAGACTCATCAATGGTGCTTGCCAGAACATCTGGTCAGCAGGATGGACGGAGCTCCTCAGTGCCTCACGGGGCTGAAAAGCAGCCAGCTTTCTCAGCTGTGTGTGTGTGTGTGTGTGTGTGTGTGTGTGTGTGAGAGAGAGAGAGAGAGAGAGAGAGAGAGAGAGAGAGAGAGAGAGAGAGAAAGAGACAGACAGAGAGAGAGAAAGAGAGAGAGAGAGGAATAAGGTTCCTGACTTGGGAGGGAGGAGCACACAGTATGCTTCAGAGGCTCCAGGAAGCCAAGAGGAGCAAGTCTGTGTGGCTCTGTCCACTTCCTTTTACTCTGCCAGTACTGACCCAATTCATACAGGTCACACTAGCTCAGACGCCACACAGATGCCATTTCGTTGTTGGTTTTGCCCTTTGAGACAAAATCTCCGAAGTCCAGGGTAGCCTCAATGTTGAGATCACCCTAAGTGCCTCTCTCAAGATGGCATATAAAGCAGAGAAAATCATTTTGCCAGGAATCACACAGCTTGAGTGTGAGGTAGAGAAGGCAGGAGGGTCACCTAGCCTGCAGTACCCCATTTATTTCACCTACCTCCCAGTAGGGGGTCATGAAGGGCGTCCCGGGCTGGGCAGATGAGATGGGAGTGGATAGGGAAGACTTCTCATACTTGCCTCCCTCTGGCCCTAGGAAAGTAGATGTTTCCTTTGAAGGGCTGTGTTGGCTAGGTATGGTGGATCACTCTCGAGAGTCCAGGGTTTGAGAGGTTGAGGCTTGTGTGTGGGAGAACTTTCTATCCAAATATTGAATGAGTGAGTGACACAATCATTTTGCATTTGTTTCAGGTATCATGATAGGAGAAAGGAAATGCTGTTAAATTCTGTTTTATTTAAAAAGTATTTTTCATGCAATATAATTTCATCGTGTTTCTCAAATCCTCAATTCCTCCCAGATCCTTTTCTCCTTGTTACTAACCCAATTTTATATTTTTTTGTGTCTGTCTGTCTTTGTCTCCCTCTCTCTCAAAAACTCCCACAAAACCAAAAATCAAAACAAACATAAAAAAACAGTAAGACTAAATAAAAAAATAAATTTAAAAAGCCCAAACAAAACCACAGAAAGATTTTAAGAGTGTGACATGATGGGTGACTCCAAGGAGAAAGAAAGTGCCTTCAGACAATACACACATGAACTCATAGAGACTGTGATACTTGCATAATTTCAAGTCAGAAAAGGGTAACCGTCCTGAGAGGAGGAACACAGATCAGACATCCCCACCTGAGAAGCTATTTGCAGTCCATACCTGGGGGCAAAGTCAGCTTACTCCATCGGTGTCAAACTCCAAAACAGGCTGGTACCCAGGAGTAGCTGATCAACACAGAACCGACTTCATGCTCTTGGATCTTTAATAAGGCTAGGCCAACTTCAACTGAAGTCTTACCACTATGAATCTTCCCAACAACCTAAGGGGTAACTGATACTTTATATCCTTTACAGAGGAAAAATGTTATTAGTCAGAACTCCTGAGAAAAAGACGTAATAGTATGTCTATGTACATATAAATACATTCACACATACAAATATGAATTAAATATGGGAATTGACTCATGCTATTTGGAGGCTAAGAAGTCTCATCATGCTCCAGTTACATGTTGAAGAATAATCAGAATCTTGGTAGGTGAGAACTTTGGGCAGGGGTGTGGCAACGGTGTGGCAGGGGTAGCTTCAGAACCATAAGGTCTCCAACCTGGGGATCTGATGTCTGAGTGGAAAACAATGTGAATGTCTTAGCTCCCAAAGAACCAGCAGGGGACGCTCAAAAGAATTTCTCTGCCTTGTTTCTTCTTCTCTTCTCCTCCTACACCTCTCTCCCATGTTCTCATTCTTTTTTTTTCAGTGTAGGAAATGGAACCCGCTTGCAAACCGTAGGCAAAAAAGGACTCCCCAAGGGCTGAGCCACGCCCCCTCTGATGACAAGCAGATCAGCAAGGTTTCCTGTTGTCCTGAGCTGGATGCTTTCAGGATGTTCCTTGCAATAATGGCTCTAGCAGGTTTCACTTACTCTTCAGTTTCATCTCCTTTTATGTTTCTCAATGGGACGAGTCATCATTGCTTCCTTTCATGGCCTTGGGCTCTGATCCTGAAACTTACAAGTGATCTTACATAACACAGACAGCTATGTCTAGCCATGTTCCACTCTGGAGTGACTCTTCCTTGCTTATCTTCTGATGGTTGTTCTTTAGCATAGATTTGAAGACAATAGGACTGAACCTAGTGCTGATAAAAAAAAAAAAAAAGAAAAGAAAAACAACAACAACAACAACAAAAAAAAAACCCCTCAGAGTTCATAGAAATAACTATAGGGGTAAGGGTGACATACATAAAAAATAGAAAAAAAATCCAGGCTCTCAGTATGTAGCCCTGACTGGCCTGAATGAAACTCCCTAGGTAGATCAGGTTTGAAACACAAATTTTAGTTGTTATTAAATGAAAACTCAAAGCCAGATATTGGGGAAATTGCTGGAATATCAGAGAGAGGAAACAGGTCACGGTCATTTCTCACCCAACCAACTTCTCAGGGTAAAAGCTATCTTCCCGAGTCCTCAGCCTGACTCACTGCTTCTACAGAATGCCTGAAAATCTGCCTACATCTGCCTTAAATATCTTCTTTGCCGTTGTTTCACTTCTGGGCTCAACTCTGCATCATAATCCTATAGTTAGGATTGAAGGTGTGAACCACTACTGTTTGTAGTTAGGGCTTGAACTCAAAGAAACGCAGAAAGATCTCTGTCTCTGGAGTTATAGGATTAAAGGTGTAGGTCGCCACTTGGTGTTTCTTGTGCTGGGATTAAAGGCATGAACTCTCACTCTCTGGCCCTCCTGGCTTGACTGTAGTTGGATCTGTTCTCTAATATTCCAGATTGGTTTTATTAAATATAAAATATATTACCACACAGGCTAGTTTCAAACTCAGAGCTGGAATTAAAAGTATACTGCCATGTCTGGCTGCTTTCATATTTTAAAAAATCTATTTTAATATGCATTTATGTGTATGTGTCTGTATGTTAGTATGTACACATCTGCTTGGGTGTCAGTGGAGGCCAGAAGGGGGTGCTGTATTCCTTGGAGCTGGAGTTATATATAGGCTATAAGACATGAGTGCTGGAAGCTGAAGTTGGCTCCTCATCACTCCAGCCCCTGAATTTCTTTGTCTTAATCTGAGGATTCTCCTGCTTGCCGACAAATAGGGACCTCTCTCAACAAGGCATCTTCTGTTTCTGACACGTACAAGAAGGTATGGATGAGTCAAAAGTATCAACTTGGTTACTGATACTGGTTTGAGTGGTTTCCTCTTCCCAGACTAATTAAGTGATATGGCTGTTCTTTCTCTGAGTCTAGCTGGGCTTGTGCTTAAGGAAAAAATAACAAAACAAAATGAACAGCAACAACAAACCCTCAACACTTAAAGCAGAAAACAACAGTCTCCTAGGGTGCTGATTTTCTTAAGGGGTTCTCATTATACATCGGCAGAAGTCAAGGGCAGCTGAACCTAACTCTTACTTATATGTTTACTTTGTGTCAGAAATAGACCCAGAGTGAATGAGTGTTGAGGACAGATGGACAGAAGACAGACAGATTTGGATCCATATGCATCCCACCTCTCTTTCTTAAAAAGCACACAGACATCATGGAGGAAGGCAAAGCCTACCTGTGTCTATCTCAGAGGCATGGTAATCAGGGACCTGCAGGCATTCATTAGTCCTCAACCCTTCCAATGCCATGTGGCCAGGGTGGCAGGCTTTAAAGATTAATGTTATACTGAGAAGATAATGTTCTTGACTGGCTTGCGGAACAAGGGATTTTGCATTGCTTTAGAAGGCTGGTATAATGGGTATGGTGCCCATCATGGGTTTAATGCCTTCCTTCTTTCTTTTACCTTCTATCTGCCACTGTCCTCCGGTCTCCTGAGGCAAAAGGATAATAAATCCTTAGCTCTGCATTTTTCTTACATGTCCTGAAAGGGTCACCTTCCCCTTCCAATGTTTACTGAAGGAAAATATTTCCGCATCCATTGTGTAGACCACCAGGGGCCAACAGTCTCCTCCCAGCTTCTGACCTGAATTCTTATGAATACCTCTCTACTCAGCTCTGGCCTTTACAGGATTGCTACTTGACAATGACCTTGGTCATTACAGTCTTTATATACCACCTACTTGACAAAAATCCCCTGAATTTATAGCTGTAAATATTTGTGAAAGTAAAAGATTACTCTGAAGGCTTGGATGATGGAGGATTTAGATTTCAGGAACACTGATGACGTTACATCCTCAGCTGTGTATCCGGCTTGCAATAGTTCTCAGCTGTTTACAGATGTTTAGAGAGTTGCATTACAGCTATGGTAAGCCTTCATGATCTGCTCAGAGTTTCGATCCCATCAAGGACTAAAGTCACTATGAGGTAATTTTAAATAACATAGATGGGAGAGCACCTTTTATTTAAATACTCATACTGGTTTGGGTGGTTTCCTCTTCCCAGACTAATTACCCAGAGTAATATGGCTGTTCTTTCTCTGAGTCTAGCTGAGTTTGTGATTAAGGAAAAAATAACAAAACAAAATGAGCAACAACAACAAACCCTCAACACTTAAAGCAGAAAAGAACAGTCTCCTAGGGTGCCGATTTTCTTAAGGGGTTCTCATTGTACAACGGCAGAAGTCAAGGGCAGCTGAACCTAACTCTTACTTATATGTTTACTTTGTATCAGAAATAGACCCAGAGTGGATGATTAATATATGACAATTAATATATTGTTAATATTTCTGAGAAGGGGACATGAAGGGTGTCAGATGTCTTCCGTAGAAGAACTGACATCCTCTCTATGGTATCAAAGTCATTGCTGTCTGTGTCACACAGCCTTCCTTGCCTGGTAAGTGGGGTGAGTAAAGAAGGTAGGCCAGTGTCCATAGAAACCCTTCTATTTTCTCTTGAGTTAGAATTCACTCAAGGGAGCTAACTTCTGGTGAGTGCCCACTCAGTGCCTACTTCATATGTCACAGTGGTAAGAGGCCTCAGGCTACCTAAAGGAAGAAAAATTCATTTTGATGGACAGTTCAGAGGCTGCAGGTTGCATGCTGGTCTGTCCTCAGACAGCACGTCTCTCATGGCAGACTAAGTAGCTTACATTATGGTGATCAGGAGTATATGACAGGAAGGAGAGGGTGCAGGACCTCAGCTTCTTCTTCATGGATATGGTCTCCCAGCAGTGCCATAGGCTGGTCACCAAGCCTTGGGGACACTTATCCCAACTCAGGAAAAAAAACTAGTACTGAGATCATAGCAAAAAATCTCCACTTCAGCCAGATAAGACCAGCATTTCTCACATTTCAGAAAAGAAAATTGGAAAGATCAGGAGTCTAGGATTCTTAGTTCTTCAAACCAAGACAATTTAGAGTAAAAAAAAAAGAGAGAGATAAATATCCCCTAAATTCTTCTGTATACTTAATTAAATGTATATTTAATTGATGTATTCAAAAATGCTGATTTAGTCCCCATTCTGTCTCCTGGCTTCATATTGTGTATAGAGAGAATACAAACATCTGTCCAGCAAAATGTCTTTCAGTTCTTCACCTACATCCTGAACCAACACATTTTATGAATAAGGCTCTTCTAAGAAAACATAGATGCATCCATGCAGTGTTTGGTCTCAGACTTTTAGGACTGTTGGCCATATGTCCTAGCCACTGTTCTATTGCTGTGAGGACACCATGACAGAGGCAACTATAAAAAAAGCATTTAATTGGGGGCTTTCTTACAGTTTCAGGGGTCATCATGAGTCTCATAGCAGGGAACATGGGGGCAAGCAGGCATGGTCCTGGTAAGTAGCCGAGAGCTTGCATCTTGTCTAAGTTGGAGGCGGAGAGTAAGGAAGACTGGGTCTGCTGTGTGCTTTTGAAACCTTCAAGTCCACCCTCAGCAACATGCCTCCTCCAACAAGTCCACACCTCTGAATTTTTCCCAAACAGTTCCACCAACTGGGGACCCATAATTCAAATAAATGAGCCTTTGAGGGTCATTGTCATCCAACCCATCATACCTCTCTCCCTCTTCTCTCTCCTAGTGTGGAGCCTTCACAGTGAATGTAGACATTTCAGTATGGAACCAAGGTTACAAGTTAGCTGAGGCTCTCAGGTCACTGGATGTGCAAAGCTCTACTTATAACAATAAGATGGCACTTATTTACTTTTCCTATTTAGCCCCAAGCCTGAGGACCCAATCTGCAGGCTTCTGAGCTGCTGTGCATGCACACAAAGAGAAAAAGGCACTGTCTCTGGATGAAGTACACAAATACAGTAGAATAATATTCAGATTTCAAAAGGAAGAAAACTGTGCTACATTGAACAGTGTGGATAAACCTTAAAGCATGTGATGCTAAGTAACTTATGTTAATCACAAAACACTCACAAAGTTTAAAAAATGATGTGATGGTCAACCTCAATTGCTACTTTGATTATAGTGTGAAATGCTTAAAATAATAGGAAGATACATACATCTCTGGGTGCATCTATAGGTGTTTGTTTTTAAGCAGATTGGACCATGAGGACTCTGACATAATCAGGGGCCTAACCTATTGATGGGGCTTGAATTTGAGAAATGGTGGCACTATAGAAAGTGTAGCATGATGGGAGAAGGTAGGAGTTGGTAGAAGCATGTCCTAGGGGACTTTATCTTTTCCTGGTCCCTTTCTGTCTCACTCTTGGCCTTCTGGCGTCTGTGGGGTAGAGAAAATCCTGCACCACACATGCCTGAAGCTCATAATATTCTTTCCTTGTATACTGGATTGAACATTCATGAATGGAAATGAAGCAAGGTCCCCTTTTTTAAGTTTCTTCTACCAGGCCACGAGATTGACATGTGTGGCTGTTACAGAATATAACTGCCGTAGTGATGGAGCCTTTGCTTTTTCTAAATCTCAATCTTTGAGGGGCTTGAGAGAGGGCTCATTTGGTGAAGATCTTGTACTTCTCTCTCAGAGGATCCAAGTTTGGTTCCCAGCATCCCTTCAGGTGTTTCATAGCCCTCTGCTGGCCTCATTGGGAACTGCACCCACATGGCATATACTCACACATACATAATGAAAACTAAACAAACAAATCTCCTCTCCATGGCTGGACCTTTCAAATACTCTGAAACAATAAATGTTAGGTGGGGAGTTCTGATCGGATCAGTCTCATGAAGCCCCAGAGACACCTGAGCAACTTTTAAAATTAATGCTTGGGCTTTGCTACTCTTCCAAAGAAGAGCACTATTTTCATATTAGAGAGCAGCAGACAAACCATGGGTGCTCAAACTTGGCTGCTTGGCAGATGCGATCTGGAAAATGAACAAATTAATTCTGTCACTTCCAAGAAAATAACTGACAATGTTTGTTGCCAATGATAAAATTCAAGCATTCAAGAATTTTGATGAAAAAAAAAAAAAAAAAAAACTCGTATGAGTGACTGTAAGCTTGATGATTTCCCAACACTTAAAAGATCCTAATGAATATGATCTTTGGGAGATTGTATAATGCATTGTGTCAGTACTGGAAGATCTGAGCATCTCACAAGACTGGGTATTAAAAAAAAAAAAAAACAAACAAATTCTAGATGTCACAAAACTGTGCAAGGGCTGAGTGAGTATACTTTGACATACTAAGCCAGAGTACTGATTTTACTACCACAGCGTGAAAATGTTCATCAGTTTTGAGCATCCACACTGTAGCTCTAGCTCCTAAGACACCACTGGATGTTGAATTTGGACGTAGCATCAATGGAGACATCCGAAGTGTTCAGTAAAGGCTGTCAATACACATGTTCAGCTTGACTTTGGCTGTGTTGAAAGACGCCACATGTAGCGGTGGATGGAGGAGAAGAAGATCAGAGGGCATAAGTGATGCCTGTTGAGTCACGGGCTCACAAGGAGCCAAGGAACATTCTTGACACTAATCTTTTGAACATACTAGTTTGTGCATAGAACAAAAATGTTCTAGATGTGAGAGCAGACAGTGGGTTATTAATACAGATGAATAAATCTTAACCAAACAGGCTAGAATTTTCCTCTTCCCTGTTTCCATTGTTTCCCACTCGACAAATATATTTAGCTTCAATGGCTAGCATTCGTTTTACATTTTGGTTCTAAGTTTTTTAGGATTTCACTTGATGTGTTTACATCGTTTCCGCCTCTCTCCTTCCAACTTCTCCTGTACCCTTCTATATCCTCACACCCCCTTCTAGTATACATGTTTCTTCTCCTATAATTGTTATTGTATATATTTATATAATATGCTGAGTCCAATTTGTGCTTACATACATACATGTGCACATACACACATAAATGCATACATACACATTCACACATGTATAATCTACTGAGACCAAGTAGTGTTTCTGCACACACACATGCATGCATACATGTGCTCTCAGACACATGAACATATGTGCACACACACATGCATGTATAATCAATCTCTTGAGTCTAATTGTGTTGCCTTTAAGTACAAGTGTTTGAGCTGGCTGCTTAGTCTTGTACAACCTATGAGGTCACTGGTTCTAATTCATTCTCCCTCTCTCAGCAGCCATAGAATGTCTGTAGTTTTTCATCTAGGAATGGGGCCTTGTGACCTTCCCCTCCCCGCCCCGTGTTGGTAGCTTAAATGGCATGGTCTTGTGCAGGCAATCATACTGGAAAAAAAAGATGTGTAGGCAGCATCCTTTTCATGTTAGAAAGGCACTAGCAACAATGTCTCTGGAGTGGACTCCCGAATAGCGGGGGGGGGGGGGGGGGGGGGGGGGCTCCCTTCCAGAACCCAGACAAGGCTCAGACCACACCCGAACACCTGTTTTCACAGAAGATCCTTTGTTAAGTGAAAGAGAAAAGCTAAAGTGGCTGATTCCTGAACAGCGGCAAATGGCCTTGCTGTGTGATTGTAAGAAGGGGAGGGTTGTGTTAGAATGGGCTCGGATGCGGTGGTAAAGGAGATGGGGATGAAGGAGAAGGGGAAGAGGTATTTGTCCAGAAGGAAAAAAGAACTCCATAGACAAGAGAGGGATGTAGCAAATAGGAAAATGGTGCTTTATAAAGATAAATGGGGAAAACCTGTGTTAGGATGAAGTGTTTGATTTTAATTGGATATGTTAATTAGGAGAGCCAAAGGGAATTTGTGGTTGCTGGACCTTGGTAGTCAGCCTGAGGAGGAAAAAATAGTCAAATAAGGGAATAGACCTTGTGGCAGCTTTAGGAAAGTCTTCTAAGGGGCTTTAGCAAGGCTGCCAGGGCCACAGGCTCTAGAGGGCTAGTGCTCCCTCAGTCTAGGTCTCCTATGTCCTGTTCTTCAGTGCTCCCTCAAACATAAGCGGTGTTCCCACCTAGGCCTGGGAAATCCACGGAAACTTAGTCCCTGCATGTTGGCAGGTTACGGATCTCTGTAATAGCCTCTGGTGCAAAAAAGAAGAGTCTCTGGTGAGATGTGAGAGCTACATTTATTCAGAAAGTGTGTCAACGTGGCTCTTGGCTCAGTGACTGCCATTATTACCAGTTCTAGAATCAAAATGTCTGAGAGTCACTGATCTGGGACAGAGATCCTAGCCTTCCCGTCAGAACAGTAAAGCAGTTTGGAAGAGAGAATCCCCACATTTCATGTCCCATCTGAAGACCAGGATTTCTGGGAATCAGATCATACATGATATTTTTGTAAATCCACCCTGGGTATGAGTTGTCTAGCTGAGCCTCAAAAGTGGGTCCGGACGCCATGCCATGCAGCTAGTACCTGGTTCCCACTGTGGAGATGGAACATTTTTAAACAAAAACTAATGGCTGCCCTCCATGCCAGCCCCAGTTTGGGGTCACCATTATGTATTAGTTTAATACATGACTAGAAGGAAGTAGATATGGAATTCTCATTCAATGGGAGATACTGGCTTACCATGGCACGTCTTTCTTTTACTTCAAATTAGCAGTCAAAATGCCTGTGGAGCATGGCATGCTGTTTATCTTCTGGGTAGCACCATCCGTTATACCAGCTGTTTGCTTGAAAACTAACTCCACAGCTCACTGAAGACAAACCAGCACCCCAGCTGCCTTGGAACCATGAATGTCACAGGCACAGTGAAAGACAGGGGTTGTGTGGGGTGACCAGAGGGGCTGAGAACACAGGACCAGCTAGGAGAGTGAGGATAGCTTAAGGTTGTAATGTTGAGAAGAGGTCACCCCTCTGATGGCATGCTTTCACTATAGCTTACAAAAATTCTCCTCTGCTCTTGAACACATTGTTGCTAGATGCTATTCTGGCCCATTGGCCTTAAAGCCTCAGAAGAGACAGAGGGGGAAAAATGCTGGCCTGTTTTCTTGTGAGTTATAAGCATCAAATCTTTTCATTCTGACCACCCACTGGCTGGGATAGTACAGTCTGGATAAGAGAGGCCATGTTGTCCTGCCTTCGGTGCTACAGAGGCTGATGAGATGAATTTGCAAAGCTGGATGCTGTGAGTGTTACTCCAGGCTCTTCTGCTATGATGGGAATTTGGTAGCGGTACTTTGAACGACATATCTGGGCTGTCTTAGACTCCTCTTTTTTCTGAGTTGTTCCGGTAGCACAGGGCATGCTAATGTACCTTTGTCCCATTAATTGAGGATGAGCAATGGCTTTGAATTGATAAATGCAAAACCCACTTCCTCCCCTTAAAGATGAAGCTCTTCTGGCTGCATCTCTTCCATCATGGTCACCATCCTCAGCATCCCAAGCATCTCACCAGAGAGGAGGCATGACAGGTGCATCTACCCAAAGTATCTCTGCATTCCTGCCCCTTTCTGAGACTCAGATGGCACATAAGCAAGAGAGCTGACCAGGCAAAGAGGGCAAGAGACTGGACCGAGGAGAGTCTTCCTCATTGGGCCAGCCCATTGATTTTGTATTCATACATACCAAGCATCCAATTACTGTGACTGTAGTTACAAACCTCATATTTGAGACTCTTTTTATGGGTCACTTAGGATAAAGTACTTATACAAACGGCAAGTGCTTGGCTAGGAGTTTTCTCTATGCATCAGGAGGTGAGTTCAGTGGGAACAATAGAGGCGAGTGCCCTGGACTGCAGCCCCTCTCCAATGGATAATCCTGGTGATGCCTCTGACAGCCGCGCTTTAGATTTTGATTTATGTTCTTCTAAAGCTAAAATCAAAGATTCCATCTAGTGCTATTTTATGGCAGCCGAGATGATGAATGGCGGAGTCTCTGAGCCCAACGAAGCTGCTGTGTCTTTGCCCCTGGATTTTAATTGCTCAAGTAGCCAGTCATTGCTCAGAATTCGATGGGAAGCAGACTTGGGAAGCTGTAGAGATGGTCTTTGGGAAGAAAAAAATAATGGGGAAACAGGAGTCCTCATGTTTGTCTTTAATCATTTATGGGTTAGCCAGGGTTAGCCAAGAAGAGAGTAAGTAGTGTCTTCTACATTAAATTAAACTTTTATGTGCAAATTAAACATGCATATTTCATGCTTATAAATTGGTTAGGATGCAACATGACACTTCTTCAAGACACAGGTATGCATTGGTGTAGTCTCTCTCCAGTGGCTGGGCAGGTTATTTAGTCTAGAACGACCCAACCAGGCACGTTCTGCCCCATTTGGCTTACGTCAGATCTTCTGGGTTAGCTTTTGGTTATTGTGGGGATATTATAAACGAGGGTCTGCTGACCACCGTGGTAGCCGCATGTTGGAACATACTTCGTGGGAGCCTGAGCTTGTGCTCTCTATAAATGATGAATTGTTCAAATAACATTCTTGAATTGAGAAGATGGATTTAACAACATTGAAAAGATGTACCGTGTTTTAGGTGTTTACAGTGTAATTCATTATCCCTTTTATCTTATTGACTCCAAAGCTGGCAACTGTTTTCTGACCTTCCGTTTTGCACTTCATGTCTATGGGCTTGCTTTATTAGAAAAACATTTCTTTTTATCTTTGTGCTTCATTGTTTACAAGTGCAAACCTAATTTTATCTTTCAACCTTTTTTTCAAAAGCAAAGAAATAAAAAAATGTAAATAAAATCAACACGCAGTGCATTATAAATCTTACCAGACATTACTCTGTGATTTCCCCTTAAAATCTATGTAATAAAGATTGTTTTTAAAACTCTCCTCTGCAAAATCAATGATGCAAATTAGAAAAACAAGCAGGCAATAAATTCTTTCACATCTGTAGTCCTTGCATGAATTTGTAATAATTTTTAATAAAGCATGATTGTAGTTTGTAGCGCTGAAT
>PVIH01006794.1:0-22500 GCA_004025045.1 Sigmodon hispidus | reverse complement strand
TCCATGCCAGACGGGGGTGGGGTGGTGGTGGGGCTGTGCTCACGCTCTTTGGGTGTATAAAGTATAGTTTCTAAAGAGGCTTAGCTTCCTGACAGCCACTATTTCTGCAAATTTGCCATTTCTATGAAGAATGGAAATGTTACCCTGTGTACAAAAATATGCTGTGCTCATAGGACAGTAAAACAGCAGAGCTACACTGCATAGGAAACCCCGTAGTGCCATCAGGGCAGGTGACCTGGATGACAGGAGAATTTTTTTCCTCCTTTGCTTTAGGTCTGTACCCCTGGAGCTCTGGTTCACAAAGATGGTCTGGGAAGTGCCAGGAGGAACTTCTGTGCAGCTAACTCATTTCAAAATCATGCAGAAGTCTTCATTTTGCTCCATGTCCAGCTTCCTTAACTCAGACTCTGTTCTGAATTAGTTCTGAAGTGTTTGTTCCACATCTGCACAGTGAATAGTGCCCCCCCTCCCTTTATATAGAGGCCAGCTAAACAAATACAAGCAAAAAATGTGCTTTGCAAAGTCGATGGACTTTGTTGTTATTTGTTTGTTTTTGTGACTTCATAGGCTTTTTCAGTTTTTTAAGAATTAAGAGAAACCTTGACCACTGGGAGTGGTAGACAAATCTCAATCAGCCTGGGCTGTGGGAAAATTCACTTTGCCTTATTTATCTCTTGCTTTTAAGTGACTAGAAATATTTACAATGTATTATTCAATAGATTCACATTATAAAAAACAAACGGCAGCAACATGATAGACATAAGCAACAGCAGGCACCCAGAGAACATTGGTTATTAGCCTGACTCTGGACTGACTTCCCAGGCACCCTAAGAACATTGGTTATTAGCCTGACTCTGCACTGACTTTCAAAAGTTTGCATGTACTAATTCTCAGGCGCCAGCCTCTTCAAGAAAGTCAAGCAAAATGCACCATTTTCCCACGCTTTGTGAAAACATTTTTTAACCTTTTTTTTTTTTTTTTTGAGATGCCAAGGTCCATTTGGAAGAACAAAAACAAGCAGACCCTTTTCTAGTTTGGGTCGACATTGAAGATTCTCACATGGTCCTGATGCTTTAGTTATTATGTCCCTGCAAGGACTGAAAAAGTGTGGAGAGCTGGCTCTCTATGGGATTGATCGTGCCCTGGAGTCTGAAGTTTTACATTTCCTCTTCCACGTGGTGCAGACTCACACCCCCACCTATTTTGTGAAATTATATTATTCTAATGAGAATGCAAATGGGAGGAGAGTGGGTGGGGAATGGGGCTGGCTAGCTGAGTGGCTTCCTGGGGAGGGGTGGCTGAGCCCAGCTCCATGGCAGCAGTGTCTGCCTGCTGGGGGACTCGCACTGGGTGGCACATGGCCAAGTCTGAAGGAGACACATCTTCATTGATGTCCCATTGTTGCTTGTTCTTATTCATGGCATTTAAACAACTCATGCAGGTTTTGACAGCTCTCTCCCCCTTTTGAATTTATTCAAGTCTTTTTATGTTGGTGAGTTGTCTGGAGATCCATGGTCCTGGGGGCAGAGAAGGAAGGCAGGGTAAAAACAGGTATGTATATGGCATACCTGGAATGCCTCCTCACCTCATTTTGGTGCAAGTTAGTGTGGGGCTGAAACATTAACACATGGGGACAGGAGAAAGAGCTGGGGTTCTGGGTTAGTCTTTCAGGCTCCTAAGGTACTATTTAGAAAAGAGGTGGAGGGGGAACAGGAATAGAAAGATTTGCCTGGGGACCTGTGCACAGATAACTCTCATTATGTCTCAAAATGATTCCCATCCCTTTGTGGCCTTGGGCTTATGTTTTCTTTGTAATAGGTTAGAAGTCTCATGCTATGTCCCCATCATCAAGAGGTGGTGTTATAGGCCACCTGAGGTCTGGTTATTAAAATCCTTACACAGGTTTACCTGGATCCTCCTTCTGTGCAGACAGAGACAGATAAGGGGGCTGAGAGATCACAGGGTGTTCATGTGAGCCTGCGGTAGACATCACCTTTTCAGGGTGGACCAAAGTGATTCGGGGTCCTCTGTGAATGCTGGATCTGTCAGATATGAAGCAAGGTGGGCTCAAAAATAAAGTTAAGTGCGACCCAGAATAAAATAGCCATTTTCTGTGGCATGTGAGGGCTACACAGAATACTTGAAGAATGAATGAGATGATGTCAGTGTGTAGCTTGCCTTATTAGTGAGTCTGATCCCAGAAGAAGGTGAGGACCCAGGCTCCTCTGGACCTTTGCAACACAGGGAAGATTCATGCATTTTCTTAATAAGATGTTAATTTTCGGTTGCATGCCATTAAACTGCAACACATTTTTTAAGCAAAGATGTTATCTTTGTGAAGTTGACTTATTTGCAAACTTAACATAAGCTTTCAAACCCACAGAAAATATGGCAGTGTGTTTATATTTAAAATAGATTAAAAAAAATCCAACGAGTTACTGTGAATTCACTTACCACCCAATAATATAGGGATAAAAATAATTTATGCTCCTATTTTAATTAAAAGCAAATCGTTTTTATAAAGCAACAGGAGCCCAGTCTAGTGGTTAGATCAGGAAGTGGGGGTGAGACTCTTAGCTCTCTTCTTGGCTTGGGTTGGAATGGTCTGCATGTTTGGGGCAGGCTTTTAACTGGGCGCCATTGCTTTTGTAATCCCAACATATAGTGTGGTTCTACCCAAGCCACACAATGAGAGGTTGCTAAGCAAATATACTTTATGTGGCTAAATCTTGGCCTTGGTCCTTTTGGTTCATGGTTGATCGCTATGATGGAGACACTGGGGGGTAGCAATAACTATCTTGGGAATGTAAAGTTTCCCACTTGAATACAGATAATTGAGAGATAGAAGAGCAACACATGTGCTAAGTGATTTCCATTGCCACTGGAGTCTATCCAAAGCCCGTGGACAAAAACATGCCTGGACCAACTTTAATCTCCAAGACTAATCCATGTCCCAAGTTCAAGATAGGAAATAAAATCATAAGAGCGTGGTGTGGATAGAGAAATCAGTCACAAGACATGCTCAATCCACAGCCTCGGATTCCATATTCACCGAGGAGTGTGTGATTGCCATTCACCCGAATGGAGATGAGCCTGTTCAGTGTGGGCTCAGCAGCCGGAAAGACTCTCCTAAACAGGGAGAATATTATTGGACCCTGAGCAGTGCTGAGTCTCTAGAACAGTTTTGGACATGCTTTTGGGGCATAGACAGAGTGCAAAGAATTGTCTCCACTTTCCAGCGATTCTAGTCCGATATGGGCTACAAAGCAAGGTGACAGTCCTGGATATTGAAGGACAACTTGAAGTTACGTTTTGACTCCCTAGATGTAGCCTTTCCGTGGGAAGCTCCAAGTAGATTTTGTCCTATGAGCAACATCCATCATTCTGTAGTCATCAGATTGAGTTAGTCAGTGAGGACTGAGGATCAGGATGTGGCATCTGAAAATGGAGTTTGAATCATGTGTACATAGTCTGTTAACATGAGTAGTTTGTCAAGGGTTGTCTTTAGTCTTAGGACAATTTGATGTAAAAACAAGAAATGTGAGAATCTTCTTCACATACTGTAAAGTGCAGTGTATGAGTATTGTGAATTGTTTGCCCTTTTACATGTCATTGTGTTGCTCTGTGTGTGTGTGTGTGTGTGTGTGTGTGTGAAAGGTAAGTCCTGTAAGAGAGAAGTCAGTTACTTTTTTTTTTTTTTTTAGGATTTTTGTTCTTTTCCTTGAGGCGGAGGGGGGGTCTCTTCATGTAGCTCAGGCTGATCTTGAACTCATGATCTTTTTTTTTTTTTTTTAATCTCAGATGTGTGTGTCATCATGCCTGACTAAGAGGAAGACTTTGTGTGTCCCCCCCATATTAAGACTGAGAACACAGTAGTTGGACTGCAGTTTTCTACCAAAGTTTGGAAAGATACCCCCCCCACATACACACAACAACAACACAAAACATCAAACACAAGTGGGAAGCTGAGATCTATTTGGTTGGAAAATAAACACACACCCATCTTCTCCCTTCCGGTCCTCACTATTTCTGCTGATGTTCAGAAGGAAGTGAGCAGGAAGGCGGGGAAGAAGGTCCTGGCTGCTCATTTCCTATCCACAGGTTCTTTCTTGTCAATACTCTTCCCTCAGCCACTTCTGAGAAGGATGTCTAAAGGGCTCCGTTAAACAAATCTCCATGGATGCCGCCCACCAGGCAGCATGACAATCCTTGCACCAGATTCTGATTCCTACTTCAGGGAATTCATTAGAAATGACTAGTGGGGCCTGGAAAGGAAGGTCAGTGGCTAGGAGAACTTAGTCTTCTTGAAGAAGATCCAGATATGATTCCCAGCACATACAGATCTCTCAACCATTTGTAAATCTGGTTCCAGGGCATCTGATGCTCTTCTCTGACCTCCATGAGCACCACACTCATGTAGTGTGCATATTCACAGGCATGCAAAACACTCATGCATATCATGCAAGATTAAATAAATATTTTCAAAAGGAAGTTGCTCGTGTTTTCATGTTATTGCTGACAGTAATTATGGAAGCATTGAAGGCATACATTTTCAGTTTAGCCCAACTTGAATTATCAGAAGGTGTATTAACTCTGGAGCTTGGATAAGTAGTCTAAATGCTCTGTTCTTTAGTTTCTTCCTCTGTGAAATGGATACCATGCTGTCTGCCTAAAACCACTGTGGAAAACACTCAAAGAGAGATGTTTTCAAATTATCATTATTAGTCATGCCCTAAATAATTCAGGTATGTAGGACATCAGTGTGGATTAGAATCCTCAGGAAATTTCCTGGCAAAAGAAAATAAATTCCTGCATTATGGATTTTCTAATTCCAGTTTTGGCCATGTAGAGCTGGAGTGTGTGTGTGTGTGTGTGTGTGTGTGTGTGTGTGTGTGTGTGTGTAACATCTAAGTCTAATGAGGTGGAGAGGAGTTCCTTTAAAGCTTGTGTATAAGTGCCTCCCCAATCAAGACACATCTGGTGTGGAGACTTGATCTTCAGCTGGTGTGTCCAGAGACTGGTTGCACTGTGAAGGCTCTGGTTTCATCACTGGATTAATCCACACTGAGGGCTGTTAGGAGATGGGATTTAGAGGGAGCAAATTGGTCACTTGAGAGGGCCCTTTCCCCTTTCTCTTCCTATTTCCTGAGCACTATGTTATGAACATCTCTATTCTTCCATGATGTCTCTTTCCACTATGACACTGCCTCACCACAGCTCAGAAGTGAAGGAGCAAAGGGGTGATGTGATGGCAACCTTTGAGCAACATGCACCATACCCACTTTGAGACAGGCCCAATGCTCAGCTTTTCATGACTATGACAAATACCTGAGACAATCAACTTATATGGAGAGAGTTCACTTTGACTCTTGGTACCAGAGATTCTAAACTGTGATCAGATGATGCCATTGCCTTGCTCCAATAACCCCATGGTCCTGATTAGAAGTCTCCTTTGTCCTTCCTGATCAGACAAATCTATTTCTTTGAGGCTTCTATTCCATGGCTTCTAAACTGCTCATGTGGGTACCAACCCTTTAAACCAAAGACTTTGGGAAACACTGAAGATTCAAAGTGCATGTCTGTTTCTATGGCCTGCCTGTAACCCTAATGCTTGGGAGCTGAAGGCCGAAGGCTTCAGAGTTCAAGGTCATCCTTAGGTACATAATAAGTTTGAGGCCAGCCTGAGCCTTATAAGACCCTTTTTCAAAACAACAAAGGTGAGTAAAATAAAAATAACTAGATTCTGACTTCTTCTTCCATTATCTTTCAGAATACCTACATTTAAGAATTAAAGAATTCCTCATGATTTAGTTATAAAATGTGTTTTTCATCCTGTAAACAAGCCGGCATCCTTAGTTATCCTGGGTTCTCTGTGCAGTGTGAAAGCAAGGAATAGAAGGAGACTTGACCCAGTATTGATCACAGTGACTGGATGGGCCAATGGTGACCTTGACCTTGACCCTGTACTGATCACAGTGACTGGATGGGGCAATGGTGACCTTGACCCTGTATTGATCACAGTGACTGGATGGGGCAATGATGACCTTGACCTTGACCCAGTATTGATCACAGTGACTGGATGGGGCAATGGTGACCTTTATAGACAGGGACTGGAAAGCGCCATCCTTTAGAAAAATGGTAGCATATGCCTTTAATCCCAGAGGTTGGGAGGTGAAGGCAGGAGGATCTCCATGAGTTCAAGGCTAGCCAAGTCTGCAGAGTTCCAGGACAGCCAGGGTTGTGACATAAGAAACCCTGTTTCTAAAAACCAAACCAACCAACCAACCAAACAAACAAACCCTTAAATGGAAGAAAAGAAAAAGGAAGAAGAAAGAGAGAAAGAAAATGTTATAACACACCCTTGGTGCCAGGCACTCTTCCAGGGGTGTCATATGACTTAGCACAATGAATTTCCCAAATAATCCTGTATGCTAAGATGCCACTATGAATCCCATGCAGCAAAGTGGATCCTGATCCTGTATCCTGGTCCTACTAGAAATAGATGGCAGAGCTGGCTTCAGTCACGGACAGTCTGATTCCAGTGCCAAGCCCTTGACTGTCAGGGAACAATGCCTCTGTGGATGTTCAGCATGACACAAACACACCAGTGCTGGAACACTCTGTCAGTGAGCACTTGATCCCCAGTGTTCGGCTTCCTCTGAACCCGGGTATAACAGCTCGTGTCTTGAGTCTCTGCTTCAGAGGCCAAGGTTGCCCATGGCTCACTGAAGCTGGACTTGCCTTTTTACCTGAGGGTTTTAGAGGAATGGACGAGGCAGCCCACATCCCTCCCTCCTCTGTGATCTCGTCCAGCCTTGTAACCATTTTGCCAGGTTGTTGACTTCCAAACCTTGGTGACTGGCATTTTCTTAGGAAATTTAGCATAGGGTTAGTGTAAAAAGAGAAAGAGGTTTGGACACATGCAAGATGTCTTCCCTTCTGTTTCTGCTGCTGGTGTCATGATTTGATTCTGCAGAAAGCTCATGCATGGGAAGCTCAGGTTCTAATGTAGAGGTGGGGGGCTCCCGGGTCACGAGGACTCTCACCTCATCAACAGACTCAGAGGTGTAATGGGAGGGGGTCAGAATTTTAGGGGGTGCATGGCCCTTGAAGGGGCTATTTCCTTTCCTTCTGTCTGTTTTCTAGCTCTCTCTCTCCCCCTTCCCTTCCTGGCTACTGTGAAGTAAGGATCTCTCTCTCTCTCTCTACCAGGTTCTTGCTGCATGAAACCTCACCTTGGCTCAGCAACAGCTAGCCTTGGACTGTGAACTGAAGATCAAGACTGTGAGCCAGAAACAAATCCTTCAGTCTTTAAGTAGATTTCCTCAGGATCTTTGTCACAGCCGTGGAAAGCTGCATATCAGCTTTGGGGTTCCATCTGAGAAGCTGGCAGAAACTACACTCACAGGGACCTGCCGATGTGAGTAGCATTTTTATGCAAGACAGAAAAGAACATCTCGTGTATTCTGGTCGTCTCCCTATTTACATTCTCCAGGGCTCTCTTTTTCTCTCTCCTTACATTGCCACATAATTCCCAGAGTTGATGTTGAATTTACCCCACAACTTGTAATCTAGAAGTCAGGCTACCTCCCCCCCTTATCTCTCCAAGAAAAGAGACTTTCAGAAAAAAACGACCTGAATTGGAATGTGGAGTGACTTCTAAGGTTACGGTCCTGAAGTCGTTTTCATCCTCACAAAGCATTTGTTCTTTTAAGGGAACCAATATGTTTGTGTAAATGACGCAAAACAAGCTTGACTCTGAAAAGATTTAGCTTAATATCTGCCTATGCATTCCAGGGCCCGGCCGTCTGTGGGCTGCGCATTAACGGCCCTGGCGGTGGTACAGCTCGTCACGTATGATATCGGGTACACAAATGTGACGTGATGCCCGTGGACTCTTGAGGGTAATTCGATGTGCCAGCCGGCTCGATGGGCAGAGAAGCTTTAAACATAGTTGTCACAAGTGAGAAAGAGTGCAGGGTCGAAGGCAGGCAGACTGGAGGAGCGAGCAGTTTTGGAACCTGTCTCCGGGCCCCAACGAAAGTGTTAATTAGTGGATTGCAGAATTTATAGTGAGAACAGCGATTGTGCCAGCACCCACCCCACCCCCACCCCAGTGGCACATCCTCATTAACGATTTCTTTCTCTCATCCTTCTTCCTCCAGTCATCTTCTCTGTCTAGCCTAATCCATGAGGAGGGTAGCCTAGGAAATGGAGGGAAGGTTATTTTTTTTTGGGGGGGGGGAATGGGGAATGGGAGAACTTTGATAGTAAGAGAAGGCCTGTGGGGCACATAGCTGTCTCAAGTTTGTAGGAATAAATACACATTTAATCTGCGTAATCATTAATCTTTCTTTATGCAGAAATGATTAGTAAATTGGGTTTTTAAACAACTGCTAAGTGTACACATTGGCATCATAGATTAACTTATTTCTGAAACACTTGATTTTTATCACTCTGCCTAATAATTTATCACTTGATTTATTGGGTGATATGATAAATCATGTGCTATTTATTGTTTATCCACTAAGGAGGGCAGTGATTTGTTAAGCAGTGATGAGGCCCAGCTTGTGCCTAGGGAAGCCTACTTTGCTGGCTCTGGTACTTGGCAGGGTAAATCTTCTACCAGGAGTGGGGTTATACCCAGTGGACTGTTGACTATGCTTAAATAGTTCTAATAGCACAGCCAACAGTCTTAAATCCTAGCCATATTCATTCTGATAAATGTGGTGTTCTTTGTTCCAATGACCTGATGGCAGTTCTTTATCCCTTCAGGTTGTCTTCCAGAGCAGTTCTGAATGCCCTGTGAACCCAGAGGTATCTTGGAGCATGAGGCTCAGGTGGCAAGCAGAGTGAGGTCATGGTCTCCAATCACACATAACATCTTCCTAGCATTGCTAGGAGCAAATTATCAAAACAGCTGGCTGATTTTCTTACCTGGGTGGGGGGACTATTAGATATTTCATGGTTCTTTCAAACCCAGAAACTTGTCCACTATTTGTTTATGTCTTTGTATCTGCCCAGCTCCCTGACTTCCTTGTTTTGGAAAAATAACCCAGTTCACCATTGCACTTTATTTTTAGCACAGATAGCCCTGGCAGCTGGTTGAGGACTCCATGATGCACTGGACTCTTTAGACCTTCAGAGTCAGACTAAGATAACCTCCCAGCACTCTGCCCTTGACTTTGAGAGGCAAGGTCTAGTGTGTGGTGGTGATGGAGGGGACTATAGCTGGTGTGAATGCCCATGTCTATAATCCCAATGAAGGATGAGGCAAAAGCATCTTGAATTTGAAACCAGCCTTGGATATATAATAAAACCCTTTCTCAAGAAAGTCAAAATAATAGTAAACAAACAAATAAACCTAACATATAGAAGCAAGCCTGGGTCTCCAGAGGCTGTCTTCTCCCTAAAGGACACAGAAACAATGTATCTGAAATGATGCATACAAAATATACACATGTGAAAAGGAGTGAAATCCACTCCTATGTTGATCATCTCTCCCCCTGTTAAATGTATCCAATGTAGTTCTTACCCAGGGGTGATCCCCTTATGTTTGATACCAAGTGGTTAGTATGAAAATCATATAATACAAGGTTGGTTTATATAGTTATGCATATATATTATATTATGTATACATATATATATAACAATAGCAATTAGAGAAAATTATGATATGAATAAGAAAGGATGCAAGGGAGAGAGGAAAAGAAAGGGGGAAATGTAATTTTTAATTAAAAATAAAATGAAATAAAAACATAGTAAAAATTTAAAATGTGTAGGAAGTGTCTGGGTACCCTGGTTTTGAGCCCTACCTGAAGAAATGTGAACCCTAATACCTTCTTGCCCCTTTCACTTTTACGCTTAAGCCAATTTAACATAGATTTATAAGTTCTAGAAATTCTCAATATGATCGTAGCTCTATGGCTATGTTCACATTTTTCCATCACAAAAGCTTCTTGTACAGAGAAAAAAGCCATTTGTTTCTTCTTTTTTTTTTCTTTATCCCTAGTGAATGCATATTGTGGTTTTCTGAGCTTCAGCCTTGGCAGAGGTGCCTGGGACTGACCCTGTGTCCAGACCCATCCTTCTTTGACTTGTATTATGTTCTATTGTCACTGGTCAGAACTTTAACAATTACTAATGTAGCACATACCTGTAGTCCTTGTTACTGGGAAGGCTGTGGCAGGAAGATCCTAACCTCCTGGTCTGCACGCAGAACAGGGTGAATTCAGTGCCACTCACTCTGAGAACCTTAGTGAGCTTCTGCTGTGAGATGGTCTTTCTGTACACTGTGAATGTGTGGTGCTACACTGCTTAATAAAGAAGCTGCTATGGCCTATAGTAAGGCAGGACACAGCTGGGCAGGAAATCCAAGAGAGATACAGGGAAGAGAAAGGTGAAAGGTGGGGTCAGATCAAGAACCAAGATGTGACCGTACTAGTAAGCCACCAGCCAAGTGGAAACACAAAGATTGGTAGAAATAGGTCAACAAAAGATGCATGAGCTAGCTAGTAACAGCCTGAGCCATAGACCAAATAGTTTGTAATTAATACAAGCCTTGGTGTGTTAATTTGACACCAAGTGGCTGTGGGATGCAGAAAAATTTCAGGCTACAAGCTTCTATCTCAAAATAAGAATAAAAAGGCTCAGTAATAGGGCATTGATGTAGAATGTGAAAAGCCTGGCTTGGACTCTGAGAGCCACAAGAAGACATTTGCTTCATCTATTCTACATGAAAGTTGGTAGCAGCTTAGCTAGTTTATGAACACTGAGGTAAGGCTTTGTGTACACATGCTGTGTTTGGCCTGTGTGTACCCATCAGAGGCATTGTGTACTATAGTGGGATTATGTGTTACATTTTAAGTAACTGCCCTGCCTATGGGTTTAATAAAAAGCTGACTGGCTGAAGGCAGACAGGAAGTATGGGCAGAGCTATCAGACTGGGAAAATCTCAAACAGAGCAGACATGCCAGATGGATGCCATAGAGTCACTGGAGCTGCCAGGAGATGCAGAGGAAATGCTGCTCTGAGAAAAGGTATTGAGTCTTATGGCTGAACAAGAATCGTGGGTTGGGTTAAGATGAAGGAGTTGACAAGTTATATGCCTGAGCCCTAGGTCAATCAGCATAAAAATAATATATGACTGTGTGTGATTATTTGGGCCTAAGCAACAGTGGGGCTGAGAATGGGTCCGAATCTGTGGGCTAGACTGGAAAGTCGGGGCAAGAAACATAATACAACACTGTACACATGCTATGTATGGCCCATATGTACTCATCAAAGGCACTGTATATAAATGCAATGTATGGCCTGTGTATACCCAGAGATAGAGTTGTGTACTCATGCTGTGTATAGTCTGTGTGTACCCACTGAAGGTCTTGTGTACAGATGCTGTATATAGCCTGTGTGTACCTAGTGAAGGAGTTGTGCATACATACTATGTATGGCCTTTACGTACCCAGTAGAATGCATTTTATTTAGCCAAAGGTCCAAGGCCAGCACACATTTTGACATGATAGACCTAGAGCAAGCATGAGTTAACTCTGATTATTTTGAAGTGAAGAAACATCTTTGTCTTACTGACATGTCTTCCATTGTAAAGAGAGTAGCCAGGTCTTTAGTAGAGGCGGAGCTTCTGTAATGGGAATATGATAAATTAAGAATGGCTGAAAAGTTTTTCTTTCTTATTTCCCATCAAAATATAGAATCTACTATTCCTTTCCTTTAGTGTATAATGGGCTTAATGATTTCTTTGGTCACTAAATTAAAGCCAAAGGAATGGTCTTGGGATCTTAAAAATAAATGAACAAACATAAAAGCATCTGCATAGCCCAAGCATTAATGACCAGAGTCAAAATCCTAAAGTATGAAAAAATATTTTTCCCTCCCAATGATGGCTCATATCTAAAATATATATAACTCAAAGAACTCAATATTAAGAAAATAAGTAACCCATTTTAAAATAGGCAAAGGCCAAGTGTAGGACATACCTATAGAACCAGTACTTTGAAGACAGACAGATGATTATGATTTTGAAGCCAGTTTAGTGACAGAGCAAGATGTTGTTGTAAAATGTCAAGGGCTGGGAACTTAAGTCTGTGGTAGAGCATTTGCCTAAAATCTACCAGTGGAGATCTGGAGTGGCTCAGTGGTAGAATGCTTGCTAGGTGTGCCAAAGGTCTTATAGTCACTCCCCAAAACAAAAAAAGAGAAGGAAGAAAAGAAGGAAAGGAAGAAACAAAGAAGCAGAAAAGAAACAAAGAGAGGATCCAAACAGACACTATTTTAGAAGACTGCATGCAATTAGATATATGTGGGGAAAGCTTAGCATTATTAATTAGATGTGAATTAAACCCACAAAGAGCTGTGACATCACTCATGTTCGAATGGCTTCTATGGAACTGATGAATGAGAGCAAGTATTGGAGAGCATGGCGGATGACGGTGAGCCCGTACACACTGTGGAGTGGAGCACATGCCATTAGGGAAAGTGGCATAGATGCATCTCAGGAGAAGAATATTCTTCTACACTGAGCTCCTGGCAGAGAGGGCCATGAATATCGTTAGAATGACAAACTCTCCCTGCTTCCACTGTGGACTATCAAGTTCAATGCTAACTCTAGTGCCCCATCTTGGACAGCCTAAGATCTTGATTGCAGATATAAAATTCCAGAGACCATATCGGACTATGTGTATGTCACTTCTGAGAAAGGACAGACAGATAGAAAGTGGCATTTTGAGACATTTCTTTGAGTTGTTCCAAGAAGGTCCCAGGAGATCTCTCAAACTGTTCAGGCAGGCAAAACACAAAGTTTGGGGAACGGGGGGGGGGGGTGGTGAGCCCTTGACAACTTTTAGGTTACTCTTGTCCCCGGGGAGCCTATGAGCTTTGGAATGTGTTTATTTCACATCCACATTAACTTTATAAAGTTAGTACTTCATAAAGTACCATTTGCCAATAATGTCACTCTGTAATTACATCCTCGGAACTCACTCTGACTGTGCATATGATGTTTTCTTTCTACAGCTCCAACCTTTTATAATGTTACCAATTGACACCGTAATTAGGATAGTTTACTGCCACACTGATTATGAGCAGCCTCCTTGTCAATCAGCTTCTGTTTGTTTCTGTTTGAAGAGCCATTATTTTCTTACCTCTAAACCTTGGCTAATTTACAGGGCACATGGGTACAGGGATGC
Organism: Sigmodon hispidus; assembly: GCA_004025045.1. NCBI lineage: Eukaryota > Metazoa > Chordata > Mammalia > Rodentia > Cricetidae > Sigmodon > Sigmodon hispidus. The sequence continues at coordinate 9,298 of PVIH01006794.1, read as the reverse complement.
TTGGTGTGTGAGAAGAAGGGATACCTTGTGCTTGGGTGACTTTGTGCATGTGGCCGTTGAGCTCGGAAGTGTTTATTTTGCCTCTCACTTTGTTGTGGAAGCATGCTGACTGCGGCCATCCAAGCACAGGAGATCAGGCTTGGGTTTGGAGTAGATGTCACCTCTGCTCTCTTCATGGAGAGCCTCCCAACCTTTGTCCGTGCTCTCTGTGGCTCGGTTTCCCTTACCCAGATTTCCTTCTTACCTTACCTGCCTCTGGAGCCTTCAAAGAGCTAACAGATGTGAAGAGCTTTTGAAATAAGCGTGCCATATAAATTCAAGGTGTTTGGGAATGGTTTTCTCATAAACCTGCCAACACTATCTTTTTGGAAAAGACAGAAGTCACAAATCCACTCTCGTTTTAATTTACCCTGGTATTTCTCAGCAGCTGGCTAAAGTGCTGCTTGTCATGTGTCCTCTGTGCCAGCACCTACAGACCAGCGCCGTCTCAATAAACCAAGGACTGTACCATTGAGGACCGGCTCTCTGTGATGCCTGCAAGGACATGTGGTCAGAAAGACAAACAAATTCTTCCAATTACCCAGAGTTTCCAGTGTTCTGCATGCAGAATTCCATTTTGGCCCTTCCAGAGTACAGAAATAGACTTCGAAACCTTCTTCACCTGTACTTCCTCCAAGAAGCATGCCAAAGACCTAGCTCTGGGCTCCCCAGGTGCTATCTGTACTCTCAGGGAATGGGACAGTTCACCCTTGCCTTTGTTGCAAGTTGCATGTATGGAGCACCTGGGATCTTCTCTCATGGGCTTTAAGTCAGGAGAGGGAGCTAAGCATGAAATTAGAGAGTTCAATTTTAGTGGGTGGGCAAACCACATCTTCAGTACAGATTCAGAAGCCGAATGACTGATAATGACTCACCTCCTTACCCCACCTCCTAGCTCAGCTCTTAAATGGTTTAGATGGTACAGTTGACTCACCACTCAAGAAATTATAAAATATCTAAAGCTGGTCTTGGCCTCTCTCTTTTCAGTTTCTCTGAGGTCCTACCATGTATTTTCAGCACAAGGCTTCCTGGGTATATCGACATCCATACTGTGTGTGAGCTGTGGACTATAATAATTACCGTGATGCACATGGCAGTGACTCTCAACTGCTAGGGACCCTGCAACAGACTGAAGAAAAACACTTCACTTCCTCTGTTTGCTCCAGGAGTTGAAAGTAGTGGTATCAGTGGAGATGGAGATGGGGCTTGGGCCAATCGAGTTCAGGGTTCTTTGGCTGTGTCCCAAATGACACTTTGCAATTGAGAACACACCCTTCTTTCCTTTCTTCCCTACTCCTTCCCAACCTCTCCTTTATCTATCACTGTCGACTTGGAACTCATTCCTCTAGGACCCCAAGTCTCCTCTTTTAATTGTATATGCTTTACCTGCATGTGCATCATGTACATGGCTGGTACCAGAGTAGGTCAGAAGCGGGTGTCATTAGACACCCTAAAACTGGAGTTATAGGTGGTTGAGAACTACCATGCTGGTTATGGAATCAAACCTGTGTCCTTTGCAAATAACAAGTGCTCTTTACCGCTGAGCCATCTCTTCAGATCCCACTCAGATCTCAGAAGGACTTCTCTTGACTCTTCTCACACATACCCCAACTCCTGACACCTCCACTTTGATTCTCAAATTAGAAGCCAGCCTCTTGGCTATTCAAGACTTTGTAGAGAAGTCCTATTCTAGTCACAAGAATAGATTTAAACTCTCTGGGGACATGTGTGTCATGTCTGCAGTATTAATGCTGCGGAAGTTCAACTCTGTGATTTAGCATTCCTGTTTAGCTGCAGGATTCCGCGGAGGATATCGCCAGACCCCAAACCTTTTGTCAGCATAATTGAGCATGTCATCTTTGCAGCTTTGTGCTTCACAAGCTGCATCATCTCCCCCTCACTCATTCGCTCTATTTGAGATACTCTGAAACTTTTAACCTACCCCATCCCTTGGAAGGAGTTTTGAGTTTTAGGCTGGTAATTTATGTTTATGCTGAGCATGCGATTTCTTTTCTGCACCCAGAATGATTAATAGACTTCTCTCTGTAAATTAGTACGGGAGAGGACAGAAGGAAATTGCTAACCAAACGAAAGAATTTCTCTGTGTTCTTGTGACTCCCTCCAGCTCTTTCTTATTCTCAGTCCTTTGATGCACCAATTCACCTGGACCTTGTGCCTTTGGGAGCAGGAAGGCTTGAGAAACAAGAATCAGTCACATTCACACTTATGGCACTTTCTCCTACACCCTGCAAGCTAAGAATGCCTTTCAAATCTTTTAAATGGTTGAAAACTTCAAAAACAACAAAAAAATAATATTTTATGGCACGTGAAGATGATATGAAATTCAAATTTCCTTGTCCCTAAATAAAGTTTTATTGGAACACAGCCACACTCATTCATGTATGTATGTCTAGCTGCTGAGGAAAGCATTTACAGACACCTGCTTTAGGAGAAGAGCTATGTTTACTTGCTGCCTCTGGTGGTTATGGGCTTTGGAATGTCCTTGGCCTGCACCATGCAGCCTCCTTTATCACACTGGCTCTCTCTCAGAAATCTGTATGAATTTGAGATCTCCCTCAGCCTGGACCTAACCACAGGTGGAGCCCAGGGTTGTGGGAAGAACCAATCACCAAAGCATGTTCTCCCCCAAGATAGAGCCATTTGCTCTGTATGATGGTCTTTTGCTTCTACTGTATCATTGAAATTTGTATCAAGACATCTGAGAAAGAAGTGTGACTGTTGAGACATGTACCAGAGCAGGCTGAGAAGGAACTAACTGCAAGCGCATGGTGGCCACAGCAACTGGATAAGGGTTTCAGAACGGTGTATTTTGACTTCTCTGAACTTCTGTGTGTAGTATCTAGTTGTAGAGAGTGGGGTGTGTGTCCCTTATAATACAAGTCCTGGCTCTCACATGCCTACTGCTCTATACTCACTGGCTAGGAGGACTTGTCTCTGGTTCCTAGGCAGACTTAGAGAATGCCTTGTCCTAGACCAGATGCTAATTTCCCTAAATCCAATGAGTCTAGTTTCTCTCCCAGCCTCTGCTAATCTGCTTATGCCTTCTCTGAGATGGGATGTTCAGAACTCCATGGCCAGAGTGAGAAAGAGTGGACACCAGAGTTGACAGGAGAGCCATTGGTCTCCAGACCTGCCATCACACTCACCTTATTCAAGGTTGGGACAGGGGTCGGTGGCCCAGCAGTGGAAGCACAGTGATGGACCTGGGTGCATGGGGGTAGTCTTGTCACTGCAGAGGCTCTGCATCTTCACCACATCTCTAAGATGGTCTGAGGCTGGTGGTCCTCCTCAATGGGGGTCTTAACAGCACTAGAAATGACAAAGAATAAATATTGCTGCTGTTTGTTGCCATTGTCTGTACATAAGGATTCCTGGGTCGAAAAACTGCCTCCAGGAACAGGGGAAATTTGGTAGCACCTGAACATCTATCATTTGGGTATGGATAGAGTCCAAATATCAACATCTTATTGAAGCTGATGTTGCGGGTATTCCAAGCCATTTGTGGGGAAATATGAAACTGAGATTAGGGATCTTGTTTCTGATCTCTCTGCTGGTACAACAATGGGACATTAGGCTCTTGGTCTAGGCATTTAAAGCAACATGGATTTCAGAAACAGTGTTTGGAAAAGTGTGGAAGAGCAGCACATGACTGCCTATCTGCCCTGGACATATGCTTTGCCCAGTAATGATAACAGTCTGCTCTGTCTGGCTGCTTTTCCGGCCTACCCACATGTTGAAGGAGGTAACTTGCTCCAGAGGGCTGTGGTCCATAGTAGAGATCATGACAGGACTCTTTGGGGGTGCCCTCCATGTTACAAACAACTTTGGGGTTTCACAGACAATTAAATTGGTCCCCCAAACAGCATGTGGCTTTTGGGAGTTTAAAGGAATTGGTGCATATGGACTCAATTTCCTGTGTGGCATGGATGTGTTTAAGCTTAAAGGAAGAAGGTGCTTGGGATTTAGAGTGTGTGAGTTCTGCAGGCCCCAGATTCATAGTTGTGGTCTCCTGTTGTCAGAACCCACTGTAGAATTTGACAACCCTGAGCATCCTCACCCAGTATAATGCCTCAACTGGATTCTCTTATAGCATCAGTCTGTTTACAAGCTAGGTTGGAGGGTGAATCTCACATAAACCTTCCCTTTGATTCATTCAAATGAAGCCATTTGGAATGGCTATGGGTGATGCCTTCTGACCATGTGGGAGAGACAGGCACAAACTGGTCTTACATTTGTCAATATAGCAGCTGAGTTCGGGAGACAGTCCAGGGCACAAGGCGGTGTGACCCAAGTCCACAGCAGGTGTTTCTTCTTCTACTGTTATGGAGCTGGGCCATACTGCCTTGTTCATCTGCCTGGGGACTGGATCACTTCACACAACACTGGCTGTTTCAGCTGTTAGTGAGATTTCTCTCTCTCATTTGTGGTAAATGCTTTCCTAGAGCCTTAGGAACCACCATTGAAGTGGAGGATCCTCTGGCCATGGCCTTCAAGGCTATAGTCTGTCCTTTTCACTGACAATTGAACTGTCCTATCAGGTCAGTTCAAGAGAAATGAGACAAGGCAAGAGAGGAGTGGCTGGCTAGGGGGGAGGTTCCTGGTGAAGCTCTGGAAGAGAATATCTCCTCTCTTAGATCCAATCAGGCTACAACCTACTCTGCCAGACAGCAGAGTTTGCTCAGTGTTTTATAGAAGACACTGGAAGGAAATGTCTTCAGGAAGGTGGTGACCAATTTCCTGTATGCACAGGACCAAGAAGGAAGCAAATGCTTTTGGTAGACCAACTGAAAGGGTCACCAGACAATAGGGAAGAATTCAGGTGCCACTGCTGGGATCACAATGAGTAGCTTAAAGACAGGAAAATTCAGACCAGTCACTCCCGTCTGCCTGGTGGTCAGGTTTGCCCTGGAGAAAACTCTGGAACGTTGAAGTTTCACAGTCTGTCTAGCTTGGATGTGTGGAGCCTGGCTAGAATGCTGTCCTCACTGTGAGTGTCTGGGAGGAGTGAGAAATCAGAGCCTGTCAGAGGGGAGGGAAGGATGGGGCTGACCTTGCTCTCTGTGGATGAGGAAAGGAAGTGCCTCCACATGACGGGAGACATTTGTTTGCTTGGGAACTCATTCTCCACAGCCTCAGGTAGAAAAATTAAGCCATCCATTTGCTCTGAATGAGCCCGAATCCTCTCCCTGAGGTGTAGTGGTGTTTTCACTAAATTCCTGCTCCTGAGAAAACCCATTAAGGTAGTATTTGTTTTTCTGGCTGTAACCAGGGAGGCAATTGGTAGTGATATTTGAAAGAGAAGAAATCACTTTAAGAAAGTTCTAAATGCCTGGAGTGATAGTTGAAATCCACAAGCAGAGTGGTCAGTGTCTGAGGTGGTAAATGATGCTTCAGGGTTCAGAAGGGGGAGGTTAATTACCAACTGACAAATCAGGTGATTTTCATTTCCCCCAGCCACCCCAACATCACATCTTCCTCTGACAAAATTCCACAAAGCTGCTCTTTCTACCTCATGTGACTGCCGTCTTCCTGGATGACCTTTTGAGTAGAGAGAGATGAGATGCCAGGGCATTGCCCCTTAGGAGACTGTCTCCTTACATGGAGAGTCAAAAGTAAAAGAAACAGTATGAAGACTCATTGTTTCTAAACTGTTTAGGAGGGGTACTGGGATAAGATGGAAAAGGGTAGACCCTGGGCAAGTCCCAGGAATACAGAGGAAGTAGAGGGTGGGGAGGCTTGTGAAGGCTGGGATGGTCCTCTGCCTTACTGCATGGCTAAGACAGCAAGAGAGAAAGGCTTTATTGGAAGAGGCATGAAAGCAAAGTCCCTGGTTGAATGTTTGTATCTGCAACTCTGATTGAATTATGGGGTACAAGAAGTTTGGGGAAGCTGTTGGCCAATCCCAACCATGGCAAATGAGTCCTTTGGCCTCTTGGAAAACCCACACTTTATTAAAGCAAATTAAAAGTGATTGATTCTTTCTGGTTTCTTCTCTCCTCCCTGCACTGTGTCAAAGGCAGCCCTGACTGCTTCCCATTGTTTTAGATTCCGATAGCTTATACTGTCAAAGGCTAACCTGCAATTATCCTGCCCACCAACGGTGACAGCTGTCACTTAGAAAAACCTGCCTGCTCGCCTTCTACAGGGCCTCTGGATCATGCCAGAGCATCTGTCTGTAATCTCTTCAACTTCAACATGAGCTTTGTTTGAACCAGCCCAGTGGCTGAGAAATAACAGGGTTGCTGGTAGCCAGATGAGGCAGTAAGAGGGGCATGAGATTGGGTCCCACAATGCTATGTCTGCCATCTCCAAGCACCCACCAGAGGAGTTAGTTTAGGGCATTGCTCCTGTTGCCACCAGGGAGAGCTCAAGAATGGTCAGAGAAAAGCAAGCAGCTCTGGCGGACTATGTTGTCACTCTGTATAAGACAATGGGATCAGGTACAAGTAGGTGAAGCGGGTACAAAGACAAGCAGATAGCTTAGTCTGCTTTCAACAATGTATAGGTTAGCACATGCCCAGGGACTGGACATGTATTACTGGACTGTAGTCTAGCTCCTCCAGAGAACCACATCCCTCTGTCTTGGATCAAATTGGTTTTGTCTTATGATTCCAAGTCATTATAATAGATGCATAAAAATAGCTTCCCCCAAAATGAAATTCTTCCCGCCAAAATACCTCCGAAGGTTTGAAGTCGTTGTCCTCAACTTGAAGTCTCCTTAGATTCTCAGAATGACAAGAAAATGGGTCCAAACTCTCCCACAGCAACTGGACAGAGCAGCCTCAAAGTTGAGGCAGTGGTCTATAAAGGTAAAGCATGGGAATCAGATGGCTCCTCTCAAGCGATGGCAGCTGTGACAGCCTAGAGCTGCCCCTGGAAATATGCCCTGCACAGTACGGCTTCAGCATGCAGATTCCTTGACCTTTCCTTCAACTCTTCCTTTATTTGAAGCAAAGCTCACCTCAACGCTGCTGCAGAGATGTTCTTGGATGAGTCCAAACCCCTTTATCTGTATTTCCCACTGTGGTCCCATTGAGTGAATCTCCTTTTCTGCTTTTCTCCGTTAACCATCTCTTTAATTGATATATTAGAATGTGTGGCTAAGCCTTGTCTGTTTGGATTTAGATATCCTAAAGCTCTAAAAACACTCCTTGATGATAGCAGTCCCTGAAAACTTTCTCCTCCCAACCCTCCTGATCAGGGGAATCAGATCTTCATCAGAATCAGGGGGATCCTAGAGGAAATTCTGAGTTGTTTGGATGAGGCCTGAAGTGTGTTTGTTATGGGTGTCTACCATGTATACCAAGAATCCTTGTTCCATCTCTGCTTTGGGGGGGGTGACATAGAAGTGTATATTTCCTTACTCCATGGTAGGAGTCACCCTGGCAGAGCTATTCTAGAATGATTGATTCAGAGGGAATCAGAGAACAATTTGTTATTTTTCAAAGCCATTATGACACTCTCTGTGATAGAATCACCTTTAGGGACCCAGGGAAGGGTCCCTGTAGAGGTTATGTTTAGACAGTTTCTCTTTATCAGTAAAATAAATCAATCTTTATTACTCCAAACCATAGATTCAGGCCTCATTCCTTCTCAACCTTGGGCATTCTCTTACCCTGTATTGGGTCCCAAATCTAGTTCTAATAAATTCATTTTTCTAGATTTTGTGACAATAGACATTCTCCTGAGAAAGACATCATACTTGATTTTAAAGTAGAGTATCTATAATAATGTAAAATATAATTGCCCCTGCTTCCTGGCACACAACCCTGAAAAATCTTTGGAATTTCCAAAGTGATCAATGTATTTTAGATTACCAGTAGCTGGCAGCCCTTTCACACAGCCCTGGGTTAGGGCTCATCACTAGAAAGATCTAGGTAGGCTTAGAGAATTGGGACTTGCTACTCCAACTCTCAATCTCTGGGATAGGGAAAAGGGGTTAAAGGTTAAGTTGGTTTTCAATAGCCAATGATGTAATCCATCATGTCTTTGTAATGAAGCATTCACTAGAGCTCAATAGGATCGGGTTCAGATTGCTTCCAGACAGTGGAAGATACAGCATCCCTAGTGAGTGTTGTGCTTGGAGAGGGGAGAAGTTCTATATCATTTTCATCACACCTGTCTTCTGCCTCTCTTCACCTGTACCCACTGTATTGTTCTACACCATAACCTGCATTTCTGTAGGTCACTTTAGCAAATGAACCAAATCAAGGAAGGGCTGTTGGGTAAACCAATATACAGCTAGCCAGTAACAAGCACAGGCTGAACAATCTAGAGTATGATGTTGGCATCACAAGTAGGACTGACCCTTTGACCTATAGGACATAATGGCATCTCTAAGAAGCTAGAGCCAGACTTGGAGTGAGATAGAAACTGGCTTATGTCTACTGGCTATATAATGAGAGAACACTCCTTACATTTTTGAGATAACTTGATTCATCTGTCTTTGTTATTACAGTGTTTTTCTAAGCACTAGATGTTTTTCACCATCTCTTATGCTTCAAAGTCTACCCATCTGAAGGACCTCATAGAAAACTTGCATAATCCAAGCTGAGATGTTGGAAACTGTATGTGTCACTTTTTCATTTGTGTGACAAAATGCCCAGGGAAAGCAACTTTAGGGAACCACAGTCCCTGAGATTTCAGTACAAGGATTGCACATGCCTCTGTTGAGGGTTCTGGTGATGCTGAAATATCATGGCAGAAGGGTGGGTGGGAACTGCTTACATCATAGCAGCCGAGAAGCAGAAAGAGTGGAAGCCCCAGTAATAATTAAGCTCTTCAAAGTCACAGCCCTACTGGCTGTTTGGTCTAGTAGATTTTATTTTACTTATACTATGTGTATGAGTATTTTGCCTGAATGTGTGTGTGTGTGTATCATGTGCATACCTGGTACCCAAAGAAGCTAGAAGAAGGCACTAGATCCCCTGGAATTGCAGCTACAAATGGTTGTGAGCTTCCTAGTAGGAAGCAACTCACTAATGGATTCTAGTCAATCTACTACCCAACCCCAGCCCCAGCCCCTCACTGGGGGATTCTAGGCAGGGGCTCTACCACTAAGCCACACTCCAGCTCTTCACTGGGGATTCTAGGCAGGGGCTCTACCACTGAGCCACACCCCAGCCCCTCACTGGGGGAGTCTAGGCAGGGGCTCTACAACTGAGCCACACTCCAGCTCTTCACTGGGGATTCTAGGCAGGGGCTCTACCACTGAGCCACACCCCAGCCCCTCACTGGG